>JAHSPW020000014.1:15816124-15983624 GCA_019985065.2 Arctostaphylos glauca | reverse complement strand
GCTTTCAGGCTCCTGTTTTCGCTGTCGCTCATGCTCACACGCTCATTATGTGATGTGAGTGAGCTTATAATAGTACGAGTAGGGTTGTAAATGAGTCAAATCGAGCTTTGGAGTTTTCGAGCTTGGTTCATTAATTGAACAAGCCTAAAATTTGAACTTGATCTCGGTTTGTTTGTAAACGAGCCTAGCTTGAGCCGAGCCACACTCATCTCATTTATTTAACAAGTATTTTTTAAACGAGTCAAGCCTCTAAAACGAGCTGAGTTTTTACGAGCTGAGCCGAGCTTTTAAGACTTAAGCTCGGCTCGTGTACAAAACGAGCATAAAATTCAAGTTAGAGCTCGGCTGATTAATTTAAGAACGGAGCCGAGCTCGTAAACAACTCGGTTCATTTGTAGTCCTAAGTATGCAACAATCAATTAGTCAAGCAAACTCACCACTCGTTAAAAATAACCTTATATACGAAAAAAAAAATTAACAACGAAATACTTCTATAAAAAAAAACTAATAATTAATTCTTGCGTTCACCAGTATATAAAAAAAGAAAAAAGAAAAAAGAAATGATGGTGGTAGTAGGTAGGAGAGTAGGGCAATAATATTATAAAGTGGAATGAAGTCAAATGATTAAGATGGTTAGCAGGAACATCACTTTTAAATACGTATACTTGTTACCAAAAACCAATAATTATGAAAATAATGTTTATTAGATTAATAAATATATTATGATACCTACGGTATATTCTGATGGCGCAGCCCCCGCTGGCTGGACGGACCCATACTTCCTAACAACAGGAAACTACGTACCCGGGGCTGGCTTTATTCAGTTGTTTTTATTTTAATTCTTCAAACTATTTAAATTGTATTTACGTAATTTTTAAAACTTTTTAAACATCGTATTTTATTCCTAAGCTATTGAGATAGTTGTAATCGTGTCGAATATATAATATTTTATTTAAAAATGGACGGCAAACTTTGACAGTATACTTTGTAAGTTATAAAGGAAAACTCTTAACCTCTTCTCACTAGATAAGGTAGGGGCGTAATCGGTCTGATTCAAATCGATTTGGTAGGATTTATAGAATTTAATTAATTTCTTAACTTGAAAAATTTGTAAATAGAAATCAGACCGACTATACCGGTTTGATTTCAACCAGTTTGGACGTGTTTGGCTTTTTTGGGCCACATTTCAGGTCGAACTCCCAAAAAATGAAAAATTATCAAAATTCATAAAATAAATTCAATTGAAACATTATTTTCAGTCATTATAAAATTCATCAACAATTCGAGCCAAACTTATCAACTTAAATTCAATCACAACTTTCGGCCAAGTAACTAGACCGGTTTTTAACATCCAGAAATCTAAAATCGGATCAAATTTTTTATTTTTCTAAGGCTTCAAATTGAAACCGAACCAAACCAAATTTTGGGCTCATTAAACCAACAATCTGATTTTTCGGTTTTTAATTTCACCCTTAAGGCAAGGAACCAAGAGTTTGAATATTCGTTTAATCAGATTTTTTTAATAAGTCAATGTGTTCGAAATTGTTTTTGCAATGATGCCACTTAATTTAATAACATATATTTTCTGAGAAATGAATGATGTTATAATTTAAATAATTGAACCATAAAATAAATAAGTCTAAACAGACAACTGATTAATTTAATTTTTTATTTTCCTCAACAATTAACCTGATTTTTTCCCGTACATATAATATGCTCTTTGGATTCTACTAGATAAATAATTTGAATTATAATGACGAATATAAAGTGGATTCCACCAAGATGCACTAAAATCCCACAATAATTTCAGAATACTGTTTTTTTTTTTCCACCTCTATTATTTTAAAAAGAAGTTGAATTATTATTGTTATTTTTTTGTTACAATAAATATTTTTAGGCAATCCATTTAATATCCACCTGATGAGTCAGCTAAGTAGGTAACAAATTAACCCAATTTAATTATATATTAGTACAAAAGAATGAGTACTGAAAGGATACATACACCAACCAACAGCTTTCATTATTGTTATATGGAACAAACAATACGTCTAATCCTCAACAACAACATATGTGTCCTTGTACCATTGTAGGATAATGGTGTTTTGCCCTTTCTATGGTTGTCATTCCGAGCTTGATTCGAGTTGTTCGTCTCTCCAAGTTTTTGTTTGCGTCGAAAATAAATTGAATATCAACACCGACATAAATAAACATATTTTTCTCAAACCTCTCAATCTTTACAAGTTCTGTATGAAAATCAACACTCTGATGTGCCTCGGGAGAACAAGAAGGGTCGTTAACTTTAGGACTCTAATAACTAGTTGGTATTAGATTGAGAATAATTTCAAAATTGATCGGATACTTCCACTGTTTTCAATAGAGTCAAATAAGTAAAACATGTGCATTCTCTTTGATTAGGTTTCATTTGAGAATAGTAAATTAGGACAAATGTAGTTCTAATGGGGTTCTTAGGACACAGGGCTTGTTATTTTTGGAGTCAAATATAAAAAGTACGAATAGGCAATGGTACATATTCTGAACTAATTTTAAACTGTTTGGACCATAAAAAAAAACATCTAATAAATTTTATTTAAAAACTACAGGTTGGACCGAGCATTCTTTCTTAACAAAAAGTTTTAAAAAAAAAACAAAACAAAACATAAAGCATGATTACATTAATTTACACTCAATTTTTCTTCACTCTTTTACGCACAACACACATGTACATAGAACTTTTGAACAATGACAACTCCCTTGGTGAATTCTAGCTCCGTCATTGTACAAAGTAAAAAATATATATGAATTGTTAGCGTAGCTATTGATATCCGATAAATTTATTTTTTGCAAAGATATTCAAATTATTAACCAAGATTTAAAGTTGGACCCACGAAGAAAAGGTAATTACTATAGATACTAGTATTATAAAGAAAACACATTTTTTTTATGTGAACCCAGTGAATTCTTTTTTAAAATTGACTCACAATTTCACTTTCTTAAAAAATCCACGACGAGAAAGGATATTTTGGAACCTTATACTCATTGTTTCATGTAACTATAAACTATAGGGAAAATTATGTACAACTAAATTCTTAAAAAAGAAACTTCTGACGGTTTTAAAATTGATCGCTCCCTTGACTTCCTCTATCATGACCATTGGGTCCTTAATTTTGAGTTCTTATCTTCTATGTTCTTATTCTCTGCACACTCAGTGCCTAGACATCCACCGTTAGTAGATAGTGATGTGTGGAGAAAAAGTTGACGGTTCATAAAAAAGCTAGCATATTTTTGGATGAAATCAATTCAACTACATGTAATACTACGAAATTATCTCAATTTATTTATCATGATCACCCTTACAACAACTTATCCATATGAAATAATACACGAATAAATACACACAGCACTTAGTATTCATCGTTTACGATTGAAGCTAAGAAAAACTACATATCTCTGCGAAAAGCATTCACTCTCATACATATCTAGCATAAGGATTGAAAGTTCTCCACACACATATATAGCACACACACCCCATGTCTAGTAGGAAGCTTTGAACAATACTGTTATATGTGTGTGTATATATATGAACTGGTCATTGTTTATGGGATTGGATATATGACCACTTTTCCAGTAGCTCTGCGAGTTTGGAGATGAGCAAAAGCTTCAACAGCCTGAGAGAATGGAAATGGGGCCTTAGGGTCGATTACAGGCTTCACCTTACCACTCTCCAAGTAGGGGTTCAGTTTCTGTAATTCAGATCCATTTGAACGCACCACAACTTGGAAAGCAGGAGGGGTGACTTTACCGATTATTGACACTACTTTCCCGCCTTCTTTTATCGCCTTCAGTGCCTTCTCACATTGCCCTGTTTGTTTAATTCATCATCAGATAAACTTTTTTTTTGTTAGTTTTGTGTCTACGATTTACTGAAATAGCAATGAATTTGTAAATCAGAAGATTGCAAATAATAAAAATTTAAAAACTCATCAAATTTAATCTGACTTAATTTCGTTACCCGAATTTATGTGTTGTATTTTTTTGTGATGAGACGACGACGTGTGTTGCATTTTTTGAAAGGGATTATTCCCAAAATATTGAGCATAATGCCCCCTTTGACCTAGCTTATTTATTTTATCTTATCTTTAATTATTTTGAATTTTTATTTATTTTGCGTCATTTTTTTGAATTCAGACTTTATCTTGATGAGAGGAACTTAAAAATGTAAAATTGTATGACCAAACGCTAAAAGAAGTTCATTGAAAAAAAAATTCAATTAATTTTGTCTATTTTAATTCCTCACGTCGAGATAAATTTTAAAAATTAAATAGTTTCACTAAAAGGTTAAAAAATAAATTCGATGAAAATAAATTACTAATTAAAAAAAAAAAACCAAATTAGTCCAAACTCCACTGAATGGGATGCCCAAATATTTGGTGTCTTATACTAGTCCTAAGAAATAATAACTTTGATTTTGTGGGCCTTTTCAACATGAAGAGACCGATGGAAGTCAAGCCCAATGCACATTAGTGGGTAGTCCTTTTGTCCAGGATTGTTCTTAGGTTGAACTCTATAGTTACAATTATATAAAGACATAATCATTTCACATGAGATTTTATCTGAATTAATTTATGCGTACTTTGATTAACTTATAAGAGATTACTCTCACTATTTACTAGCAAGAGGTTCAATTAAAACCAAAGTAAAACTTGAGAAGTTTCGAATTTAAAATTTAAAATTTAAAGAGGAATCAAACTCTTAAATAAGAGTTCTTGACCACCTTCTGGTCCTTCTCCCTTGTTAGATGTTCAATTGGACCCTAAAAACTCTGACCAACCCTAGTCCATGAATGGGCTCGAAATTGTTTTCGGTTAGTAGTAGGCATGAAATAAAAAATCGGTGAATCAAATCGAATCGAAAAATCAGAACAGACCTTCAATTTAAAAAGCCTAGTTTGGTCCAATTGCGGTTTGAAGCATTTGAAAAAACCAATTCAGTTTTTTAGTATTAAAACCCGATCCAGACCAAGTTGTATATCATATATATTCTCTTTTTCTTTTTTTGGGACATGGACATAAGTTGTGGTTGAATTTAAGTTGATTAATTTGATTTTAAGTTGATAAGTTTTCCCAAATTGTTGATGGATTTTATAACGTCCCAATATTTGTATTTTAATTGTATTTATTTTATGAATTTTAATAATTTTCTAATTTTTTTTAAGTTTAGCACGAAATGTGACTTAAAAAGCTAAATAGCCCAAATCGGACTGAAACCGGACCGGAATGGTTGAAACCACACTGATGTAACCGGTTCGATTTCGATATACAAATTTCTCAAACCAAAAAACCGATTTGGTCTCATGAATTCTACCAAACCGGATTGAATGAAACCGGTTAAGCCCCTAATTAGTAGAATAAATTCAGAAACTTACCAACTGCATCATATACAACATCAAACTTCTCAGGTAGGTCTTCGAAGTTCTCCTTGGTGTAATCAATGGCCAAATCAACACCCAAGCTCTTCAAGAACTCCAGTTTCCCAGTGCTAGATGTAGTTGCTACTCTGGAAGCACCAAACACATGCTTCGCAAGCTACAAAAAATAATGCATGGAAAGATTATATTAAGAAAAACAATACATAGGCCAGAATCTCTAGAAAAGAGAGACCACACACATACCTGAATTACAAGAGTTCCAACTCCACCAGCACCTCCCAGAACGAGAACAGATTGACCAGGTGAAACACCAGATCGATCAAGGCCTTGATAAGCAGTTTCAATGGCAAGAGGAAGCCCAGCAGCTTCAGGAAAACTCAGATTTTTGGGTTTCAGAGCCAACAGCTTCTCTTCAACAGCCGTGTATTCTGCCAATGACCCAAATTGTTTTGTGTCTTTTAAAGGGTTCTCGTTTATATTCCCATATACTTCATCTCCTTCCTTCAGTTGCTTCACTTGGCTTCCCACCTTAACCACCACTCCAGCCACATCGTACCCTGGAACAGTCTGCCCAATCCCACCCAATATTCAGAAACAATTAACCACAGGTAAAACCTCAAAAAAAAAAAAAAACAACAAAAAATTCCTCTGTCCCATTTCGGTTGTCCTTGGGTTCCAATATTTGAAGCGAACATGCAATTTATGCATTGAAAAACAGATTATGGGGTCGAATACTAAGGAAATAAGTACGTTTTACACTCATCGATTGAGTTCAGTTTATGCCAGTGTAAATTCTTTCAACATGTAATCATAAAAGAAAAAATAACCAATACTATACAGAAGAAGAAAAAAAATTCATTGACGTCTGTACCATAGATTGATTAAAATCTGTTACATAAAAAGGGTTTTTAAAAACGTCATGCTAGCAACATGTCACTTCAGCCCTGCATTTGGAATCTGGACCATTTTCAATCAAATCTTTTCCAATTTCTGGATTTTTTTCAATCAAATCTTTTCCAATTGAATGGAGTGCTTAGGTGGAGTGTGAAGAAGCCCCTCTGATTGATAGCCAAAGAAGCCAAAAAAAATGTACAAACTACGCAGTTAAATAAAGACCAACAAGCCGAACTCAAATAAACAACATTCAATTGGCACGATTATATAGACAGATGCAGGAATTACATAACCTAATTGGATTGTAGTGGCTCCGTTTTCGACCACATATAAATCACAGGATCACTCCTTGTTCCATGCAGGTGATGATCCAATAGAAGGTGAGAGATTATAATTGCCAATATGGTGAACAGAATCAGGAAACATATGCTCAATAACAGATCCAATACAATAATTTAGTTATTATATATTCAAACAGAACGTGTGAGTTATATATAATTGCGTATATATATTCGCGCACACACGAGACTACGAGAGGGAGAGGGAGAGAGGGAGAGAGAGAGAGAGAGGAGATTACAGGCAGAGGAGAATCGGTGTCCTTGAAAATCCCGCTCATCCTCAAATTGTCGATCGGATTAAGTGCTGCAGCTTCTACCTTGAGAAGTACCTGATCGTCCTTCACCTGAGGTACAGTTACACTGGTTTCGAGTTTCAAGACGTCGGAGAAGCTTCCGTACTCGGAATACGTCCAAGCCTTCATATGAGTAGGTACCGCCATCACTGACACACTGAGAGCTAGAAGAAACCAGAGCTTGAAATCTGATAAGCCATCTCTAA
Source organism: Arctostaphylos glauca (assembly GCA_019985065.2). Classification (NCBI taxonomy): domain Eukaryota; kingdom Viridiplantae; phylum Streptophyta; class Magnoliopsida; order Ericales; family Ericaceae; genus Arctostaphylos; species Arctostaphylos glauca. The sequence goes on along the minus strand of JAHSPW020000014.1, from coordinate 15,976,468 downwards.
TTACGCTTTCTGCGTGTATATATGTTTGGTTTTTTCACACTGTTGGGGATTTTTCACCCAAATTTACTGTTAGAATTGACTTGAATTAGTAAAACCATGAGCACGATAAATAAACAAAATGCAGATAAGGTATAGAGTAAGGTACGTCTAAGACGTATGCCTCACCATTCGTGTAAAAAATACAACTCGAAAATTTAACTGAATATCTTCATGTTATATAATCGGTGAAAGACGAGATGTCCAGTCTCATTAACCAAATTTTATTTCAAACTTTCGATTTCTCTGTTCATCTCGAAATATTTTTTTTTTAAATGAACGGTCAACTTTTAAAATTTTTTTAAAAATAAAATTCAAAAACTACAACCGAAAAGAGTTTAACCGAGTGATATCGGTCACTTTTTTTAATACTGCAGTGACAAAATAAGCATATTTATTTATTTTGCTTTTTACTTTTTTTACTGCCGCATTAAAAAAAGTGACCGACACCGTTTATTTGAATATCTTTCGATCGTGTTTTTTGAATTTTATTTTTTTTTAAAATGTAAAAATTTACTGTTAACTTAAACAAATATTTCAAGATGAACCGCAAAATTAAAATTTTAATATAAAATTTTATTAACAAAATAATATAATTATAATACACAAAAAGAATTTTATTTAAAACTCAAAACTACAGAATGTTGGGTCACGACACCCACCGCACTCCCCTTAGTATGTCAAAATCAACCATCCAATTTACCAACTACGTAAGAAAAATGCGGATGAATGAGAGTTGTTATGATGAAATTGAGAAACAAAAACGCACATAAAAACCCAAAAAAAGGAGGGAGGGAGAGAGAGAGAGAGAGAGAGAGAGAGAGAGAGAAGACGTGAGTGGTGAGAGCAACGGAAGTAGGTAGACGCATTCCAGTATTACATGCATTCCGCACCTACGGAAGCATCCAGATGCATTCGAGTGTTTATATAAGTGGTTTGACACGTGTCGCATGATTTTAAGTTAAATAGTCAGAGTTGTAAGGTAAGATGTCTTGTTCGAAATAAAATAAAAAGAAAAAAGAAAGGTGAGATGTAACTTTTTGTTACTCTTGATTGTTACTAGAATGAAACGATAAATCGAAAAATTGAATCGATGAAAAAAAATTAACAGAAAAAATTTGGTTCGATCAGTTCTAAATATGCAATATTCCGTTTGAGTTTTCAAGTAATGAGTTGTTTTGTTTTCGATTCAATTTTAATTTTTTGCTTCATATTGATTGAACAGAACGAAACCGATATGTATTAATAATAATACCCAAAAAAATTATATTCTCCATCAATCTGGACCCTTAAATTTGATTCTTCGTACATTTCGACTAGGCCCAAATAATAAATTTGAGCCCATGATAACCCAATTTAAAAAATGATAGACTTAATCTTGAATCCAATAACCCAATTTGTTATTATTTATTTATTTTTCATTTGTGACCCAATTAGGCCCATTTCGGTCAACCCGAAAAAATTGAACACCCGAACCAAAACCGATCCCCCCTGAATCGAAACAAAAATCGACATACATTCGATCGGGGGTCGGCTTGAATTCTTTTCATCTTGGACCGATTGATTTTGGGTTCGCATACCCCGAAACTGAATCAATGACACCACTAATTCATGGCAGGTGATTTTTAAAAATAGTTCTGATTTACCCTAATAATTAGAATTGTTTCGTCTTTATGACTTGTCGAGAATAATAATCATACAAAAAACATATGCCAATTAGGTATTTATATCTTAGTAATTAAGTGTTCGAACTAACTTACATGTAACTTGGATGTAGTGACGAGAAGCATGTTGAAGTGTAAAACTAGAAGTCTGAAATAATTATTTTTTTATTGGTAGGAGTCGAACATGAGAGCTTAAAGAAGTCATCTACTTAGTTACTCATTGAACAATCAACACATGATTGTAGCATATTTATTATCTTAACCAATTTTATTTCAACATAGATGGATTCTAAAATTGTGTTTATCGATACAAAATCAACATAATTTCTTAGATAATTAATATTTTTAATGAGTTTTAGAAAAATAAATTATTTAAGCTATGAAATGAGTTGGAAGGGCCTTGGGAGGAATTCATGGGCTTATAACATTGAAGTGATGGTGGACCAAATGCAATAGTTCGAAAAGGGCCCAATAAAACCCTAGCCCAAGTTTGAGGACCAGCCTTCTTATGCCAGCTATATATACTAAGGCATCACTTTGATGGCGTTGGCAAAGATAAAATTTAATTATCGATTTTGTACCGGCGAATGTTCCATTTTGTTACTAATACGATACATATTGATATGGGTGCACGAGCATACCATTTTAGATTTATCAATAAAAAGTAATATATATTTTTTAACAAAAATTTCATATTGGATATATATAATAAAATCTCACAACTTAAAATAAATCACCATACATAAAGGAGATTATTTTAATCTCATTTAGGTGTAAAATGCCTAAAAAATCATAAATTAAAACTTAAAAAAAAAATTGTGAAGTCCAGTACAGTATAAGACAGAACAGGTCGGAGCGGTACAAGAATAGACCGATACCGCTATGAGACCGGTACAAATAGTATGGTGATACAATCTTACTTTATTTATTGTATCTTTAGTACAAAAGATATTTCCAAAATATAAAAATGTAAATACAGAAATATTTAAATCATGGGTTTTAATTTTATGAATAGGGTAAGTTTTCATTCCGATTAAGTTGTTGGTTATGACTTAATCAACTTTAACCTATACTTGACCAATGTTTACCATATTGCACAACGGACATTAACCCATGTCTCGACTTCCTCCTGAACATTATTTGAAGCACGTTATTATGGTTGACATGCGAGCACGATATGATCTTATTGATCACCATTACTCCACATGCATCATTTTTGTGTTTCATTTCCATATCGGCTATCGCATGCTTATTTATGCGTTTTATTCACAAAATCAAAATATTGTTCTATCTTGATAATCATTAATGATAAACACCAGGAGGTAATACATTTGTTGACCTTGAAACACTTGAGTTTAGTGAACATTAGATCGACATTGAGATTAGAACCCTCGAGACACGATGAACGGAGCTTGATTTTAGAAAACATGAATAAATGTGATTTGAGAAATTATTTATCTCCTTAATTGAGAGTACGTAGTGTTTAGAATGTCTTTAATAACTTGAGCTGAACTATGACTAGTATCATGAATTATCTTTAACTAAAATGCAGTTTGAGTTGAATACTGTTATTAGTCGTGTCATGTATTGATCACTACAAGAAAAATCATCAATAGTGACACCTTTTGGTGACAGGACATCTCAATTGTCCCTAAATGGTATGCAACGGCGACTAGAAATACTAAACATGTCACTGAAAGTTTTAGTGGGAACAAGAATTGTGCGCGCCATTGGGAGGGAGGTTTTGGCGACAACGATTTGGATTCAGCGGCACCTTTTTTGTCACTGATGATTTCTTTATCAGTGACCACTGTTAATTTGTCACGGAAAGATTATTTTTTCTTTTTGGCGGTTTTTTTGTAATTTTGGCGGGCTGTAAAATTACTCATGGTGTCACCAAAAATTCATTAACTAAAAACTAAGTAGTTTCAAACAGATAATTTTGTCACTGAAAACATCCCTCTACAGATAGGACTCCTCTGGAATATTCATCGATCTCCCCTACTCATCCAACGCGTATCTCCTCAAAACTCCTCTAAAACTCCTCTACAGATCAGAACTCCTCTAGATCTCATCGATCTCCTCTACTCATCGTCAACCACCACCCTCTCGCACTCTCCTTCTTCTCTCTCGAGAGTGCACTCTCCTTCCTCTCTCTCGCGCACTTTCCTTCCCCCCTCTCTCCCTCCACGGTCCGCAACCACCATCGTGTAGAATTTTATTGCGGCGCCACCATTGCCCAGTGGCAACATCAAGGCATTATGTAAGTCCTGGTTCCTGATCTTTCAACTGATTTTGGGTTTGATTTCTATTTCTCTCTGGTTGGTCTGCGGGGTCAAAAATGCCCTAGACTATGAGTGTCGATTTCAGTACCAATTTGTGCTTATATCTCGATTGTTTATGTAATTAGTAGGTTATTGCGAAGATTTGTGCCATCGGTAGCAATAGGACTTCCTCTCTGCATGTGTTGCAGATTTAGTTGGCACAATTGGTTAAATGGGTGTTTATTTTTTTTAACTTTTACTTTAATTTTGGTGTTGGTGATGATAAACACAAAGGCTTGTCCCTAAATCCAACTCGAATGAGTCACTGGTTAAAAAACTCTAATATTTTGTTTTCTTGCAAATCAGGGGATACTGAAGAGATTATGGAAATCTACAGATTTCTATGCATGTAGTTCATTTTTCTTTTTCCTATTTCCTTTGATAGACATATGGTGAGCTACAACAATGACGTGTTTTTTTTTTTTAGGGATTTTGCTAAATTCGTTAATTTGTATGAATTCTAGTATGATTGTTCCCAGATTATTGGAGGTCAAAATCTGACTTGAAATAACTGATCATGAATTTTAGTATGAATTTGATTGTTGTAGATAAAAGGTTGAAGATAAAAGGCTGTAGATAAAAGGTTGAAGTAACTGATCATGAATTTTGATTGCATCCACCCTATACACATTGGCTAAGTCAAACCGCTTGGAGCAGAAGTTGAACACTACATCTCGGAGTTTACGATTGATCTTAGTGACAACTATAGATTATTGAGCCAATACAGTATTTTTTTTTTTTAAATTCAAAACTACTTCTTTAATCTGAGTTCTCTCAATAATTTTATACTATTTTTACAATCAAATATCTAGATCAGATTACACGTTATGAACAATGATCTTCGAACACGCAACAAATTCAAGCAAGTGCTTATCTATACTTGTATATATTGTTTTCTAGCTTTTTTAGACTCCCACTCAAGCCCTGATGGTATTTTTTATTAGTATCCCTCATGGTTCATGCCAAAACTTTTTTCTTGTTCTTTTGGTCCCTGGGGATATCTTGAGAAAGAAACCTTAAGCATAAAGTACTTTAGTTCATATTAGCTCAACTAGTGATTGATTGTGTGGTTAATATTTTGACTAAAGTCCAACTCGGATTTGATGTTAAGCAAAGTCTTTGTTATTAGTTATAAGCCGTGGCTTAGACTTACATTGAAAGTAATGCAATGTACATGTTTGAGGAAAGGTGCAAGATTGAATAAGAATTTTATTTGTTGATACGTGCTAGATCAGAAGATTAGGAGGAGTGAATTTTAAGAATTGTGATTCATGAGGTCTAGCTCTAAAAGTCTCAAAAAATTAATGTCATATGTTAGGAGAAAAACATATGAGCTTATCATGCCTTACTAGAACTTTGGCATAAAGTTTAGCTACAGCTGATAGCACCGCTTGTCAAAAATATTTAGGATATGCAAATTTATTGAACAGAGAGTTCTAGATAACGTCAAGTACCTGGCAGTTGTTGTGGACAGTGAACAAGCTAAACAGATTTCCAAAGTTACCGAACTTTTGCAGTGGTTAGCAATCATTGGTGTGAAGAATGTCTGCCTATATAACGCTGAGGTAAAGCTGCTGTGGTGAAATTGGGAACTTTTCTGAGCTATTCTGTTCTTCTGTAACTTTGCACACTTGAAATTTTTGTTGTTCTAGGATTTCTGAAGAATTCCAAGGAAGCCATCTTGAAGAGATTGTCTACTGCAAAAGTGTTTGCGGTATTGTCTTCTCACAGTTCCTCTTTCACAGTTACTGCAATCCATTCACATAAAAGTGGGTTTTTTTTTTATGTGTGTTTATAGAAGTGGACTCTAATAATGAAGCTTCAGTGACTGCCACTTTTGGGAATCTAATACTAGGTAGTTTTCAAACCAAAGCCATAATATAGTTTCATATATCGGCCATTGTCTTTTTGCCTGTGGGCTTGACTAGTTTAGACATCTTACAATTGGTTTCTCTTGTTTCCTGAGGCTGTTTCCATGATGAGAGTCTAGGTTATACAAGTTTTGCTTCGTATGTTTTGTTTTGTAAACATGTATAGATATATGTTTAGCTGAATTTCAAATGCTTTCTAAGGATTTCTTTCATTGTTCAAGTGCATTGACCATGTCATTATTGTTTCAGTGTATTGAGCATGATATCTCTGAATGAATGTGAGCTATGGCTAAACCCTTCCTGACAACAATAGCTTAATTGTTGAATAATTCGATGAATGCATTGGTGACGGGCCTATTTTGTCTGCAATATTAGCTCAATCATCGGCAAGCTATGGACAAACTATATGAAACACTGATTTGGTTTCCTCTGTAGGCAGCCTAGATACTAATTTGCTACATTGTTTGCTGCAGCTGCATACTGCTGTTGAAATTGAATGGAAATTGAACAAATTGAGGTCTTCGTGTATCAATATCCACAAGGCAGCCATGGTGGGAAAAACACTTGAATGTAAGTAGTAAATTTATATTTCAAAAGCCAAACTACTGAAACTTAATTTCATCTGTCACAATTGTCAAACTTTAGGTTTGTCCTTGATATATCATGTTTTTTTCTAAACTTTTGTACAGGTGAAGGACGAGATGGGTTTGAAGATCGTTTGGTGCTTGGAAGATTTAATCTATACTCATTTTAAGTTATTTTTGTTAGTTAGTACTCTATCTATGGATGCTTCATCACATTGAAATACAATGCATGACAATGATGTTTGGAATGTTGGTTATTTTGAGGAGTTTGTGTTAATGGATGATGACTTTGAATTGTCAAATATTTTGGAATATATAAAGTTTTTCTTCGCGATATATAAGTTTTTGTTATGGGCGAATATGTGCATTTGAAAATTTGGAAGCAGGTGAATAATATTTGGTTTTTTACTTTTGTTGACAAATCGATAATGTCATAGAAGAAACGATTACTGTCGCAAAAGTATTATTTTTAGTGACATAACAGATTGTTGTCATTGTATTTTCACCCTACAAAGTCTTTCGGTGACATATATTATTCAGTCGCAGTAGGCAGTTTTAGTGACAACACTTGTCGCAAAAAATCTGTCTTCGGCGACAAAATTTGCTACGGAGACGGTATTTTAGTGACGCCACATTTTTGTCACTGTTGACATCCTTCCGCGACAACGTCATAATATTGTCGGCATTGACCTTTACTGACACACATGCTGTGACATGGTCATTCTATGTCGCCAAAGACAATAGGTGACAAAAATCATACCTTTAGTGACATTTTTGTGTGTCCCCAAATATGTTTTTTGTTGTAGTGAGCCAAATTATGTTCTTGAGTCGTGTTGTGTCTTTTGAAATAAAACTTAGTGTAGTGAAAGTGAAGTAGAATAATTTAATATCGGGGCCCGGAACCAGGACCATATTAGAGGGGATCATCATAACATTAGAATAATAATTTTGACATACAGGCAATAGTACTTGTGGCGACTCGAGACTGAAATTTCTAAAATGAATTTTGACACAAACGGTGTTGTAAGACCTCAGTTGAAAACGTTAAAAATATTGACTGAAGTGTTGACCTTGAGTTCTTTATCACTTGAACTATACTATATTTAGTTACGTTTTCGCACTTGCATGTTAATTGCTTCTGTTATTTATTTCACATTAATGCATACTCTGATCATGTACATTAATTGAAAAGTATGAATAGAATTATTTATTAAGCCTCAGTGCTCATGATACAATCTACTTGCCCCTAATTTTTCACACCAATTACCGAGGACAGAATTGAAAAACTTGAGTTCCATGCCATTGAAGAAAGCAACCCCAATGACAACCCGATAGCACCCTAATTTACTTGGACAAGATTTCGTGTTCTGTAATTCCATCTTCGAATGTAATTTCTTTTATTCACTTTTTTTTAACCCAAACTCATATTTTACCAATTATGAAATGCTATTGATTATGTTCTAATTATCCTCAATAATCAATTAACATTTCTAAAATTTGGGACGTTATAAAATTCGGTAAAGGAGTTCATAATTCATCACCCCACATTGGATCATATAAGTGGATGAAGAGAAGAAGGCACGAGTGGTTTCAATTTCCTATACTAAAATCTCTAGGTTTTAAGTTTATTTCTTATAGTTGATTATTGATTATGATTATTGGCCCAGGCTCCCTACAAAAATTTAGAAATATTATCTAAAGCACCCATTAAAACACAAACAAAGACATGTTCTAGTTATTTAGTTGATTAATGATTATGAAATGTACTATTGATTAGTTCTAGTTATTCTCTCTGGGTTTTTAGTTATTTTTCTTAAATGTTTAAAAAGTTAATATTTTTATCAAATTTGTGCAAATAAATACACATCTTGCATATTAATAATTATTTTTCTACAAAAGATATTTTAATTTATCACTTAATGCATATTCTTAATTTGCATTCTTTATGTATATGGTTAAGTTTGCATTCCTTATGTATATATTTTACACTATATATGTTCATATATATAATTATAGAATATATTTTGAATGACACATAAAAAATTAAATATATTAAAAAGAGATTAAAAAAAAAAAGACTTAAAAGATGGCATCTTAAGAGGGGCATTTTAGTTGTTTATCAACAAAAATTAACCGTGTTAACAAAAAACTAATAGCAAGAAGTAATAGTCTAATAGTTTCAAAAATAAGAAAGGTAAGTATTTTCTGAAACTTCAGAGGAGGTCGGTGCATTTCCCCCCCCCAAAAAATAGTAATGTGATATACGCATTGAAGGTAGCAATTGTAAATACATGGAAAAAAGCATTTAGGACCTGTTTGTTGGAGGGATAATGATATAATATTTTGGGCCCAAAAATGAGATGTTTGTTTTGTTTTTTATATCGTGGAGAAAGAAGAATATATAATACCAAGGGAGATGTGATATTACAAATTCTCTCCCTTGGAATTAGACAGGAATGATAAGATTATCCTAAAAACAATCCCACAACGCTTCCAACCATTGTTAGTGTGCATTTTTTAAAATTTTTTAAGTTCCTCCTCCATTCAGGAATGATAAGATTATCGTAAAAATAATCCTACAACGCTTCCAACCATTGTTAGTGTGCATTTTTTTAATTTTTTTAAGTTCCTCCTCCCTTCAGGAATAAAATAGGAATGATAAGATTATTCTAAAAATAATCCTACAACGCTTCCAACCATTGTTAGTGTGTATTATTTTTATTTTTTTAAGTACGGCAAGATTCATTCAATAGGATTTGCTTTTTTTGTGCGTTTTTTTACAAACAAAATTATTTGCAGTGATAACTTTTTATAATTGATCTATTATTTTTACTTTATAAAACTAGACAGTAGATAAATATTAATTGCATTTCATAAAAATATTATTTATAATTCAATTTGTCTGCTTATATGAAAAATAAATTTATTCGTTCTAAATCATTTCTACAAACACATGATATCCTTCCACTTATATTTGATCTTATATTCACTAGAGTAAGTCTACATACACATCCTCTTGTTTATACCCTCTCATACTCTACTTATATTTCACATGGGCTCCACCCACTTAACCCTTAAAAGAAATTCAAAAATTATAGTCTCATACATATAGGTAGAGTGTAAGAGGGTGTAAGCAAAAAATGTGTGTATATAGACTTATTGTAGTCACTAAATATCATATGCACACAATAATTCTATCAATTTATATCCTACCATTTATATTCGGACAAACAAACAGTCCCTTACATCCATAAGTTAATGAAGTGAACGGCCCCCCGACGTCGTTCGTGCTCTGGGATGAACTGGGTGTGAAGATTTTACCCCGGTAGGGGGGGGGGGGGTTCGCATTATTAGAGAGAGAGAGAGAGAGAGCGCAAAATCCGAAACCAAAAAAAGGCAGAACTTAATCCTAACGCTAACAGTAACCCAAAACTTTGCTATAAAAGATTTGAAACGAAGTCCTGAATTGTCTGAATTGTGGCTAGTTGTATCTTTATACAACCGTCACTCAAGTTCGCACAATTTTCACACCCCCACAGCCCCACTCTCTCTCTCTCTCTCTTTCTCTCTCTACCAAATTAAGCTTCGAAGATGGTGGGGGACGCAGTACTTGCTCGTACTGTCATCGGGTTTATCGGTATTCTCTTCAAACTTCTCTCTCTCTTTACGTAATGTTGGCCATGGGCCGATCTTCCTTTTCCGTGTTCGGTGAAATCAATGGGTAAATAAGAACTAAAGGCCTGATTGGATGATAGGTTATGGAGTATGTTAATAAATAGGCTGGTACGTCCACAACTAAAATGGTGATTGGAAAATATTTTAGGACTATTTTAATTAGCAATGGGATTACCTAACACAGCTGCCTCTGTTTTAAATAGCCTTAACTCCACCTGGAATTGGGGGTCATGTAGTGAGAGGGCTCACTATATGGGTGTAGTGAGTTTATTTGGTCGTTTATTTTGGTAACAGACAGTTCAGATTCTAATTAATATTTATTTATAAAAATAATTAATAATACTAATTTGAATATGAACTATCTATTGTTGAAATGGACGACCAAATAGACTCACTATAAGCCCCTCACTAAAGCCCCATCACCTTAACAACCTAGGCTAACTGAGGAGGAGGCAAAAATTATAAAAAAATGCCCGCATCAACTCTTTTATTATCTATATATTATAAGTGTGTATATATATAGGGGTCGGCTCTATGAACCGATATTTTTTTAAATTAATATTAGATCAACATTTAAACTCTTTATTAAATTTTAATGATCCAAACCGTTCAATGTATTTAAAACATATTTTTAAGGGTACCCGCGAGAAATCAGCTCAAAATATTATCAGAAAGGACTTGATCCAAACAATAGTTCAAAATGCTGACAGAAACTATATATTCTTTTAGGATTCGTATCAAAATAATTAGGTAACCTTCTCATATCCGAAGGTACAATAAATCTGGACGGTTCGGAATAAAATGCCAATTAAATCGGAAAAAAAACAAAGATTAATTTGTTAAAAAATTAATTATTCCATAAATATCAATAAAGTAATTAAATCCGATAAAGATTATTATTAATAATTTATAAAAATACAGGGTCGTTACACATATACATACTAAGTAGTATGTATATATGTAAATTAGTATGTATACACACACACATACACTTGTACGTATACTTATATACACACACACACTTGTATATAAGTATATAATACTACTTGTAAGTGTGTGTGTGTATATATATATATATATACACTTATATTCATTAAATACATGACGAGGGGTAAAAATATATTTTGACAGTTGAACACACTTTTCTCTTATGTAACACATACAAAATAATCCTCCATCTAATCACTAGGTTATTTAATATACGCTCCTTAAAAATCAGATCAATCACCTTGCCTTATTTAACACGTTCGGTTATTTAACACATTCGGTTTATTTAACACACCAAAAACTAAAGCGACATCCAATCGGGCCCAAAATGGCTCTGTTAGGTTTATCCCACTGTTTTATTAACGATAGTCTTTTTTGGTTAAGAGCTTGTTGATTGTTGCCGAAAATTAGATAATGATGTACAAAGCTTTGTTTATAAAAAAAAAAAAAAATCTCCAAATCTCCAAAGTTTTTGTTGGACTAGTCTAAAGACGGGTGTTTTTTGTCAATTCCATCTTTTGATCATGTTAAATATTAAGTGTGAGAATAAGTATTTGCATGTAGAAGATAGTTTGTAAACATATTTTGACTTTGATCTTATAGGACCTCATGGCGCCGATACCGTTTCGTATTTTCTTGTAGGGAAAAGAGAGTAATTTATTGAGGGTACCGCCTTTGGGTCGCCATTAGGGTTCATTTGTGGATCTTTACTGAGCGAATTCTGTGACTGATTTTTTTTGGTATCGAATAGTCTGTGGATTAGTAGATTGAGCGCCAACTGACTATTTGAACTATATTTCTAGTGCCTAAGTTCAAGTGGTTGTTTGCTGACTGATTGAGCATTGAGAGACTGAGTGTTGAGTCGTGAATTAAGATAGTAATGTTCGTTTGTTTATTTGAGAAATTTTTTTCCAAACAAATTTTTGGAAAATATTTTCCAAATATTTTTATATTTTTTCCAAACAACTTCATCTCTTTATAAAGAAGAGAGAGATAGAGTGACCGAAAAAATACCAAAAAAATTTAACTTCCAAATTTTTTCTGAAACACTTATACCAAACAATATCTCAGAGTTTTTTTTCTCAAAAATCGTTTCAGAAACACTCAACCGAACACAAGTGTTGCATTGCAAATTGAGAGCTTGAGTGGTGAGGTAATCCGAGCTCATAGAAACAAGGACTTGTCCTAGCAAATTGAGTTTTTGGATGACTAAATTATTTTTTGGTAAAAAAAAGTCGGTATTCTTTGATATTTTATAGAATTTTATATGGTTTTTCATCAATTTTTTCTTCATTCATCTCAACTAGAGGAATCGAAAAATTATAAAAGGTGAACCGCGGTTGAAAAAGTCTAGATAATACAACGCTAAATATACTAAAAATATATAGTGAAAAAATGCTTTTAAAAGAATCGTTGTAAGTGAACTTTTTAAGATTTTTGCTCATATTTTTTTATTTTTTTAATTTCATTCATCAAGAAAAATTATTTATCTAAAAAACTTAATACGAACTAAATAAAAAAGACTAAAAGTACTACTTAATTTTAGCCAAGTAGATTGGACTAAATTAATTTTTATTAAAGTCAGTTTGGTTTGGTTTGGTTTACAGTTGTTATTACGTGATATTTCACAAATTTTCATCATTCTCTCATTCGACGGGAAGAATTAGAAAAAATATTTAAAAAATGGACAAAAATAAAATGATCCTAAAATGACAAAAAAAACATTGAAAAACAGTCTTTTTTAAAAAAAATATCGTCTTAATGATCTTTGTTGAGGTTTTTGACCATATATTTTGTTTACTTTTTAGATTCTATTTGTCGGGACGAATAATTAATTTAAAATATTTAATATAAATATAATAATTAAGAAAAATAACCAAAATGATAATAATATTAAATACTGTCAAATTTAGTCCATAAGAGTCCTTATTGAGTAAATATTTATGCAACGTTGGTTCTCTAGAAAGATAAAGAGAGTTTGAGAGGTTGGGGTCTCCAATGTTAATTTATTTCTGTTTGCTAGTTGGTATATTATTATAACTTTCTAATATTTTTCCTATTTCACAGTTAGAATATTTTTTAGTTATATTTCCTTTTTGGTCTCTAAGGCCTCATTTGATTCGCGGATTAAAATTGACGGGATTAAATAGTCCTAGAATTAATGGTCCTAAGATTATTTATCATGGTACTGTTTTAATATCAGTCAACCATAATCCCATATTTGATTTGAACTGGATTATTTTCAGGATATTCCATTTGGATGTTTAGAATTTTGAACAAAGATATTTTGCTGGAGTTGTGTAAATATACATATGTGATTTTGGTGTGGTGGACGGTGGTGGTCAGAGGCATCAACGATGGCAGTGGTGGTCAGAGGTGGTGGCAACAACAGCGGTGGTATGGTGGTGGTGACAGTGATAGTGGTGGTGAGTCGGAGGCGGTGGAGCAATGGTTGGTACAGATGAGATTAAATAAGTCAAATCTCTTCTCGCGGGATAAAATAACACCCCGCATATAGGTATTATAATAATCTCGTGATTATTTGTCCTGGTTTAGTTTTGGAAAATCAAATATGAGATTCTGTGGGATTAGGCACAAATAATCCAATCCCGCTCCCGCTCACCTAATTCGCGAATCAAACAAAACTTAAATGTCTCTGTATCCACTCTATCGTTTCTATAAATATTGGCCTTCATTGTAAATTGTAACTTAAAATTCAAAACAATATTTCTCTTTCTCAAATATTCTATCATGATATCAAAGTCTTAAGTCTATATCTTGTACGATTTTCGTTTTTACTGGGCTGCATGCCTAAATTTTGTCACCGTTCATTGAGTAATCATAATATGCTTGCCACACCTTTTTACTTTCATTTTCGTAGTTCACCTCCAGTCAACCCTTTTTGTCACGACCATCCCCATATCATCGCCCATTATTCACTTTCAAACAACCATTTACGCTTCTCCCACCGACATTCTCTCCTTGCAATTCTACTCTTCACTATCAGTATACTGCGCTGCTCTACACCAGTCGACTGTTGTGGTTCTTATTAATTATATGGGGATCTCATAATCTGACCGCGACTGTGTAAACGAGCTTCCTCATCTGGATTTCACCTCAAATCTCTCCCATCTTCGCTTTTGCGGTTCTTCTCGCCCTAGAATCTTATGGTCCGGGTATGACCATGTAAACTAGCTTGCTCATCCAGATTTCACCCTAGATCTCTTCCCCCCCCCCCCCCCAACTTTTGCAGTTCTTGCTATTTCAGGATCTCATAATCTAACTAAGACTGTTTAACTGGATCTCCTTATCCAGATTTAGTCTCGTACAACCATCATTTAGCTCCGTTCAATAGCTCCATCCTCTCTCCCAATCCTATCTAAAATTGTTCGCAAATATAAGTTGTACATCCATCATGCCACTTTCCAGAGTTAGTTTCCAAAGTCAAGTTTGTCTCTACCTTACCACGTTGACTTTGAAAGAGATGTTAGTACATTATTGTAATTTCCTATGGAAAATTTGGTCCAAGGGCACTTGTTAAGGGTGTAATAAATGATATTATTTATTGCTAAAAGTATGTAATGAAGTTAACAAGTTAATTATGATGCTTATTAAAATTGGTGGTATTTCTTAACTACTTATCTATATTATATACCATTGTAGGGATGCTCTGTGTGTGTTAAGTGGCGGGACACGATTAGGTTAGAAATTAAATGGATAAATTTTTATTGCATAAAAAGCTAATATTAATTGAACAAATTAAATTCAAATGAATGATAATGTAAATATCATTTAAATGAATGATTATTCTTAACAAATCAAATCCAAACCAATACTTATTTTTTTATCAAAGTATGCCAAGTGGTAGGCCGCGATTGCATTAAAAATCTAATTAACAAATTTTTAATCTATACAAAGTAGTGTAGATATTAATTAAATAAATTAATTTCAATAATTATTTTTCTAAACTATTCAAATTCAAAATAATACTTATCCTTGTAATCAAATGATAATCCACTCTCTCTTTATCATACGTAATTTACTTCCAAACTTCGATTGACCTCGATCAATCTCTAAAAATAATTTACTGCCAAATTATATTTGGTTGTTGCTTATTATTTAAAATACTAAAATAATGTGTGATTTTACGTTCAATTCGTTCCGTGGATGGCACAGATTTTTTGCTAGTACTTATTATATAGCAATAACTACAATTGTTTTTTCTCTTGATAAGTAAAAAACAAATTCACTCAAAATATCTTTTTTGTTGAGGAATACTAGCAGAAAATTTGAATTGACAAATATTAAAAACACCAGTAAAAAAAATTCACTCAAAATGTAGTTTTATCGATTCAAGTGTATTTCTAATTGAAGTTTAATTCCGCACTAGTGTAACAATTGCTTTGATGTTCTCTGTCTGCAGGAAACGTCACCGCTTTCTTTCTATTTGCCTCGCCAATGTGATATCTCTCTCTCTCTTACTTTCATTATCGTAATTATTTAGTTTTTTTAGAGTATCGCCGTGTATTTTATTATTACAAATGACACTCAAACATTTAACCTTGTTTACACATAAATACGTGGTTATGAGTGATATAAAGACATTACATGATGATTTTTAAAACATATTCAATAATTTTTTTCTCATTTTATAGAATTTAAAATAATAAGCATATTTGTCTTTTTGTGCATATTCATATTATGAATAGGCATGGGCTATAAAATTTCATTTTTAAGAATGAATAATCTTACCTCCCATGTGATACACGAATAAGTAATTATATTAATGATCCTTTATAAAAAGAGTCATAATTTATGTATTAAAAATATTATTAATTATTTAAACGATAAATTGTTGGTACGTAAGTCTATTTGTTCTTAATAGACCTTGTAATCTTCAATGAATCGTAATTGCTTCTTTTTTTTTTTTGGAAGTTGGGTTGTGAATATTTCTTAATTTCTCATGTTCCTACTCTTTTGTCCCAAAATTTAATATGTCAGAAAATTTTGATTTAGGATTTTATATATATTTAATTAAGTAACTCAAATGGTGGAAATAGCTTTTCTGAAAATGGGAAAATACTCATTTTTATTTGGGTGCATACAATATGCACTCATTAAATTTCTTTGAATTCATATTATTCCATATATAAATTCATAACATTTACTTGAAAATCATAATGCTTAAGAATATCAAGATAAAACTAGAGTCATGAATTTACACATATGTATACATATATACCACCAAATTGGTACCTTTGGCAAGGAAATATATTTTTCGTCTCTAAATATATCATTTGACGACAAAATATTTTTTCCTTGCTAAATGTATCTATGTGGGGAAGAACTATGTTGTTCGTCTCTAAATAAGTACTTTGGGCGAGAAAATATTATTTTCATCTTTAATTTTTCTCGCTCAAAAGTACTTATTTCGTCGTCGAAGGACGTATTTAGAAACGAAAAATAAAATTTCGTCGCTAACAGAGTATATTTGGCGAGAAAAATAAGTTCATCGCAATTATTTTTAAAAAGGCGACAAAATATTTTTTCCTGTCACCATATATATCCATTTGGTCACGAAATTAAATTCGTCTTTTGATTTCGTTGCCATAAATAGTTCTTGTTGTAGTAATGTTTGATTCAAATCGATTCAACGGTATATATTATACTCATTTAAATACCAAAGTATGTTGTTGCATCTTTTGGTCTAGATAGATAGATG
Organism: Arctostaphylos glauca; assembly: GCA_019985065.2. Classification (NCBI taxonomy): domain Eukaryota; kingdom Viridiplantae; phylum Streptophyta; class Magnoliopsida; order Ericales; family Ericaceae; genus Arctostaphylos; species Arctostaphylos glauca. Next base: position 15,959,605 of record JAHSPW020000014.1, on the reverse strand, counting down.
AATGGATGGAAAATTAGATGTGGTAATTAGTCGGACTAAAGTACGACACACCCTCTTGACAAGAAGTTAGCATGGAAGAAAACCCAAAACACTTGATTTTATGTGCATCACTATATTTGTCTTGCATTGAATTTTACTTTTATATGTTGTAGGCCAACGTTTCACAGAATTTGGAAGAAAAAATCCGTGGAGGAGTTCAAGCTAGATCCGTACCTTGCAGCCGTGATAAACTGTATATTTTGGATTTTCTACGGCATCCTTTCCCCTCACGGCGCTCTCATTATCACAGTCAACAGTATTGGTCTCTCCCTACAGTTGAGCTATCTCGCTATATTCTTCTATTTGTCTAAACAACAACGGGTATGAACTAAACCAGACAGCCTTTTTCCTCTTAAGTTCCTCTACTTTCTTCTTCTTCTTCGTTTTGAAAGACAAAGGAGAATATTTTATTAATCAAACAGAATTTACAATGATTAAAAAGACAACCGACACAAAAACATCACTACGCATTGAGAGGATCTCAACTAGGTTAGCACAAAAAATGAACGGCAATCACTTGCCTATCGAGAGACCAAAAAAGGGAGGATGGTTAGAAAAACCAACCAAAGAAGAAAGCAAACTACCCAAGAGATGATGAGTAACCAAACTAAATTACAGATGGGCAAAACATGTCAAGTGAAGAGGGCTAAACTAAGATCACCTTTAGTGTAGGTCATTGACAAAGAAGGGGCAATCTAAATGACATGATATAGACCATGAGGCCAATCTTAATTACCTTAATGTTCACCTCCAAAACTTTCCAATCATGCATGTTAAAGTATTTTTGAATTGATTTCTCATTTATCCTTTTGATTTTTGAGTCTTCATATGATAGAGTACTATCGACTGTAGTTCTACTTCGACGGGATATCGATCATTTTATTTTGGGAGACGAAAGCCTATTCTAATCGTAAGCACTATATCAAGAGATAAATTTGTCTTAAAGACATAGTGTATAATACTAGACATGATCATTTTTATGAGATTTTCAAGTTTTGTCTTTCTATAATTTTATTGTGTTCTATTTTGCTATTTTATGTCGCACTAACACAAAAAAATACATAATGTTTTAGTATAACATGCTTTCAATAAGGTGAAGTTACTATTTAATGCCTGGTAAATGCAACTACAATCCAGTCAGATTTTGTCTACAAACATCTAAATTAGAGGGTCTTGTCCATGTTAGATTGTGCTTTTCTTTTCTTTTCTTTTCTTTTCTTTTCTTTCTCTGTTTATACATATGTTAGATTGTGTCTGACTATGGTCCTTATCTTCCTGTTCCTTTAGTACATGGAATTTGGCTAAGCTTACATGGGTCTCTGTGTAATTAATTCAGTGCAAGATAATTGTTTGGCTTCTGGGGGAGGTTATTTTCGCTGCTGTTATTGTTTGTGTTGCACTCCTAGTAATCCACTCCTCTACCAAGAGATCCATCCTCGTCGGTGTTTTCTCCGTTATATTTGGAGTGCTTCTGTATTCCTCCCCTCTTACCATCATGGTATGTCTATTTCGCATCAATTCCCCTGCTTTTACAAGACTTAATATACATATATGGAATCTCCTCCCTCATTTTGTTAAAATGCAGATTTTCTATTTTCTGATCAGATTTTAATAATTGGAATTATTCAATATGTTTGAAATATGTTTTTAAGGGTTCTCGCGAGAAATCGGCTAAAAAAATATCGAGAATGATTTGATTCAAGTAGTTTTTCATAAATGTTAACAAAAACAGTTTTATGAATAACTGTTTGGATCAACACTTTTCGATATTACTTTGAGCCGATTTCTTGTGGGTAGTGCAGGCCTCGACATTTGGGTTGTCCAAACTCAACATCAGCTTGGTTGCTCACTTAATATTAATAATAAGTTTTTCGGTAAATTTTATTTTTTTCTATATTTATAAAGAAAAATTGCTACCCCACGTTGAGGGATTATGGGGCTTACCCCGGGGCCAGCCCTGCTTGCGAGTAGTCTTACAAATATGTTATAAATACATTAAACGGTTCGGATCATTAAAATTTAATTAAGAAATTAGAGGTCCGTGTTTGAACAAAATAAGAGATCATTTATTAGAAGCTTTCTATATGTGTGTGTCTATGTTGTATCTACACATGTAACATATGCAGAGTAAATTTCTAGTAAAAGATTTCTCATTTTGTTAAAATGAAGACCTCTTGTTTTCTGATTAAATATTAATGATCTAAATCGTTCAATATAATTAAAACATATTTCTACAGGTATCCGCGAGAAATCGGCTAAAAAAATACTCAAAAGAGTATGATTCAAGCAATTTTTCATAAATACTGATAGAAACTGTTTTATAAAAAAATGATTGGATCCCTACTTGATAATATTTTGAGCTAATTTCTCACAGGTATCCTTAAAAATATATTTTAAACATATTAAATGCTTCGAATCATTAATATTTGATCAGAAAATAAGAGGTCTTTATTTTAGCAAAATGAGAAATCACTTACTCTGTATATACATATGTGTGCATATATATAGCGAAATACAAAGACACCCTTTTGGTTGACTGAGCTGACTACTTCCTATAAACAGGCTAAGGTTATCAAGACCAAAAGTGTGGAGTTTATGCCTTTTTGGCTACCAGTGACCGCATTCGTTAATGGTGCTACCTGGATGAGCTATGCTCTCATCAAGGTTCCTCCCACTATGAGGATTGACTGGTACATCTTGGTAAGAAACCCTGGCCTAAAGCTAGTAAATGAACTGCTCTAGGCCCAGAACTATGTTGGCCAATAGGTTGATTATTATACTTTTGTTGCTTATGTTGTAGATTTCAAATGGTGTTGGAGCAATACTTGCATTTGTCCAGTTCGCTCTATACGGAATGTATTACAAATCCACTCCAAAGCCAGAGACCAGTGATGATTTTAAGAAGAAGCAAAAGCCTGAGGAGGTGCAGTTATCACAAGTCTAATTCATCACTCCCTCTGCAACTTATGGTGTCCTTTGATTCCCCCATTTTCTTTCCTCTAAAGACTTGTGTTTTTTTTCCTGGACCTGTTTGGATTTTCATGGTAGGCTTGTGGGTTTTCCTTTTTAAGTTCTGAAATTTAGGAGATTGAGCAATATCAATATGTATGACTTTCTGAAGATTGATGAATTTGCTTTAAATTTGGGAAAAATTCTGCAGGTGTAGGGGATTCTGTTACACTCATCACGTTTTGAATGTTATAGTGATCATATTGTTGATCACATTTGAGTACTCTTTTGATAGGGTCACTTACATGCATTTGATTTGCGCTTCATACACCGGTCATATGCTCGAACGATTTCATGGTTTCAACTTATTTTAGGGCGACCTAAAATTTGGACTCAGTTACTCTTTTGTGAGGTCAAGTGTATGATGTACAGCAAAAAAATATGTTAAATATACCAAGCGAATATATGATATTGCGTCTTACATTCATATAATAGTATTAAAATGTACTTTGTTATCTTACCTGATAGCAACGCTTGACTTATGATCTAATAAATGTTTACGGCTTGGGTGTCACTCAATTATTTTTCCTTTTCATTTGATATCTGCCTTAGTGTTTCACGTGAAAATTACTATTCACCCCTCTATAAAGACAAAAATCACACATCTCCTCAACAAATGTCACACTCTTCTTCTGAAATTTTAAAACTGCCACTCCCTACCTCTTCCCAATTTCTTCTCTTCTAAATTACAAAAATACCACTCTCCTTCCTTTCACTATTTTACATTGACTTTTTAAAAAAAATGTATAACTAAGAATAAAATTTAAATAAGTAATAATATGTAATTTTAAAAAAACAAATTAACCAATTCAACTTTTTATTTTCGCACAAATTTTTTTTATTATTATTTTTGTAAGAACCCATAAAATTGGAGTTGACGGTTAGTCTTAAAATTTAGATCACGGTTTAAATTTTGAATTTTTTAAACTAATAAATATTTTATCTTCACACTAATTTTTTATTTTTTATCTTCACACTCATTCTCCCTAATTTGTACTTTATGGAGAAACTAAACATCAAGAAAAATTATATTATTACAAGTTAATATTTGTCTAATGTATTTCAATAAGTTGTCTATATTTATTTCTTTATTTTGTAGATGAATATGTTATTCTTTTTATTGTATACAAATTTAAATGTTTGATCCGATAACGTGAGACACAGGAGATGGGAAACTATCGAAAATATGCTCGAACCTTTAGAATTTTGCATGTAAATTTCTATACGCAATATTCATACCAATTCGCACGATACATCTTAAATACTCGAGCTACTAGATGTGGTTAATCCTACTAGTATACCTTGTGTATTAGATCATGACATGCTAATTATTTAATAAGTAAATCATTTTTATGTCATGAAAAGGATAAAAATAACATAATATAGATTCAATTTATGCCAATTGTGTTTCAGTAATCTTAAAACATACTTCAGGTTTGCAAAAATAATTTAAGAAACAATCTATTTTTCTAGAGGGAAAATAATTTTTGAAAAGAAAAAGAATCAACCAACTTACAATTATCAAAATATTCTGATCTCACAATTAATCCCAAAATATTGCTTAGTTCAATGGTAAATGTTTTTTTTTTTTTTTGAGAATAAAACTCAAAAAATATGATCGAGAGGGGTTTGAATGAGTAGTGTCGGCCATTTTTCTCTCTCTAAAGTTACGCATATTAGGATATGTGATAAATGTGAATATTTTTTGATGATTTAATAGGTTTTTAAATTTGTTTTATAAATCAACAAAAAAAAAGAAAAATAACAATAAAATATATATTAACGAATATCTTACTATAATTCAACAACATCTTATCAAAATATTTTGAGTTTACGGTTAATTCCGAAAGAATTTTTTTAAGTCAACGGTAAATCTTTAGTATTTTTCGAGAATGAAATTCGAAAAGCATGACTGAAAGGGGTTTAAATGAGCGGTGACGATTATTTTTTTCTCTAAAATTGGGCGGATTAGGACATGTAATGAATAGGAATATTTGTAAATGATTTAAGAGATTTTTAACTTTATTTTTATAAATCAACATAAGAGAACTAAATAATTTTTGAAGTCAACAGTGAATTTTTAGTATTTCTTTTAGAATAAAATTCAAAAAATATGATCGAAAGGGACGAATCAATCATTTTAAATTTGGCGCATTAAGACATGTGATAAATATTTATATTTTTAGATAATTTGAGAGGCGAATCAATAATTTTAAATATTTGACACAGAACTAATAAAATAAAAATAAAAAAATATTCCAATCACATTTGCTTTTATTCTTGGATTGCTAACATTTTCCTTTCTTCAATTTATGTATCATGGAACACTTAAAAAGGTTTTTAATAAAAATATTTTTTGTCAATGACCGAGCTCACGGTTGATCTTTATATATTATTTTTAATCAACGACGAATTTTTGATATTTTGCCAAACTAAAAATTTGCACAACACGAGACTTATTTTGGTACTACAAACCACTTAAAATTAAAAAAAAAATGAATGAAGAAGTGATAGGGACTTTTTGGTAAATGGCCAAAAAACAGCTCTCTCGTAAAATCAACTCCTTAAAATAAGAATTATCAAATACAATAAAAATGAAAAAGAAAAAGGGATATTTTGGTCTTTGGGCAGGAAAATCCCCCTGTTTTGTAGCATGAGGGGAGTGAAAAACAACTATTCTTTCATATATATTCCCAACAGTTTTTGAGAAATTAAATATCAAATATTTAAATTTTCAAAATTTTCTTAGTACTATATCGAATTCGATGACGTGATATCATAATAGAATTGTAAATTATAATTCGTGCATATCGAGGGCGAAAAGTTATTATGCACGTAAAGTAAATTTACAGAGCGGAGCCAAGTTCGCGAACAACTTTGATTCATTTTCAGCCCTATCTCTGCCCTGACACCATTGGCATATGCCTGCACTGCATATGAGACGGGCCAAAGAGTTATTGCATCACTGGTTCGTGCCCGAATAATTGACGGGCTTTGATAGTTGATACGAAATTGAACCGAGGGCCTTGATAGGAATTCATGGGCTTCAGAAAAGGGCCCAATATAATCTTGGCCTAATATAACCCCAGAATAATTTCCAGGTACCTCGACTAGTCTTTGAGAAACAAAAACTGAGGCATTGCTTTGTATGGTCCTCGTAGTCGAGTTGGCGAAGATAACATCAGTAAAATTTCTCACTCTTTCCTTCGAAATTGCCTGTTTGAACTCGCTTGCATAGTTACAATCTCAATTTATTAATACTCAAAATGCACAACTAATTATTGTATCTATAGTAAAAAAAAATTATTTCTCTAGTTAATGAATGATTCATCTAGAAAAGCTACTAGAGTCCGTACTAAAAATGTGTCCAGCCCATTTAATTGTTTCGATAATTCAGGATTTCCCACCCTATTGTGAGGTGTTCATCCCCATATGCATTTGGGAAAAATATGTGTACAAATATGTTCAGAACCAATAAATACATATGAAACTCTCTATGTCCGGATTTATGTACATAGATTTGTATGTATTATGTTAATGCTTTTGAGAGTAGGATAAGCAGCAGTAAAAAATAAATAAAGTAAAAGGACAACGAATTTAGAGCAGGGGACAAGTGTCCCATGAGGTGTCTATATCAGGGCACATGCGCAAGGACGCAAGGACACAAAGGATAGACACTACGTCAGACGTGAAAGATGCTCCGACCCCCCACCGATCACGTGTGGGGGGCTTCCTTTTGCCTTCTAAAAAATTTTGCCATTTATTCCTAACACTTTTCTCTCTTTTTAACATGTGATTTTCTTTTAATATTTTTTATCTTTGTTTTTTTAATTTTATTACTTTTGCATTAAATACTTATTGATTCATCACTTATAAAAATATTCACATTTTATTACATGTCGTAATGCGTCTAATTTTGAAAAAAATAACCGATACTACTTATTTAAATATCTTTCTATCGTGTTTTCTTAATTTTATTGTCGAAAAAATATTAAAATTCGTTTACTTACAAAATTATTTTGAAATTAACCACGAACGCAGAATATTTTGATAAAATATTGTTGAATAATAAGGTATTTATTGATTTATATTTTATTGTTATTTATGTTTTTTGTTGATTTATGAAACAAAGTTAAAAATTTCTTAACTTATCTACTAATATTTACATTCATCACATGTCTTAATGCGACTAATTTTAGATAAAAAATGACTAGTACTGCTCATTTGAATCTCTTTCGTCATGCATTTCGAATTTTATTGTCGAAAAATACTAAAAGTTTATAATTTACTTAAAAAATTATTTCGGGATTAACCGTGAGCTTAAAATATTTTGATAATTTACTGTGAGCTCGGAATATTTTAAACCCGAAACAATACTAAAATTTTTATTTATCAAAATATTTTGAGAAAATACTAAAAATTTGTTTACTTAAATGATTGTTTTGGGATTAACTGCGAACTCAAAATTTGAAATACAACAACCCTTTATTAAAATATTTTGAACTCATAGTTAATCTTGAAATGAATTTTTAATTAAACGATAAATTTTTAATATTTTTTCGACAATAAAATTCCAAATGAGCAATATTGGTCACTCTTTCTTTAAAATTGAACACATTAAGACATGTGATGAATGTAAATATTGATAAATAATTTAAGAGATTTTTAATTTATTTTCATAAATCAACAAAAAATATAAATAACAACAAAATATAAATTAATAAATACCTTACCATAATCCAACAACGCTTTATTAAAATATTCTAAGCTCGCGGTTAATCCCGAAATAATTTTTTAAATAAACGATAAATTTTTAATACTTTTTAGACAAAAATTTAAAAAGCACAATCAAAAGGAATTCAAATGAACGATATATGTCACTTTTTTTCACTCCAAAATTGGGTTCATTAAGATATATAATGAATATGAATATTTTTGAATAATTTAAGAGACGAATCAATAAGTATTTGATGAAAAACTAACAAAAATTAAAAAAGATAAAGTTAAAAAAAATTGAAAGAAAATCACTTGTAAAAAAGACTGAGATAGTGAGACAAGTGTTAGAGCATCCACATCAGCCTCCTCAAACACCCTCCTTCTCTAATTTGAGGAGCCAATTCTCTTAATAATGCTCACATTAGCCTCTCTATTCCTTCTCTCTATTTTCCAACTCCTTATTTTTAGGGTGTCACTATTCACTGCTAACATTTTATTTTTATTTTTTTCTCCCTTATAGCATTTGAATTAAATATAAAAAGAAAAAAAATAATATTTTAATAAAATAAAAATAGAATAGAGAGTCTGATGCAGGAGATATTACAAAATATGACTCTTTAAAATAGAAAAATAAAATTTTCGCTCTAATTTAAAAAAAATAAAAAAAACTAGTGCGGATACTATTAGGGGCTAATGGTGACAATTTTTAAAAAGCAGAAGGAAGCCCCCACACGGGTGGGGTCGGTGCATCATTCACTGCGTGGCAAGTCTAATAGGTTTTCTTCTTCTTCGAGCTTTGTGTGGAGAGAGAGAGAGAGACAGATCAAGCCCAAAAGATGAAGGTTTGTTCTCCGAAAACTATGATTTCTTTTTATTTCAAATACTTTGAAAGTTCGTGCGTCTTATTTTTTAAATTCGGGTCCTTAATTGTTGTTTTTAGTGCACCAATTAGTTGAGTTGCCATGTCAGAACGATATTGAAAATAAAGAAATGAAGTGGGTCATGTGATATGAACTTTATTTATTTTAATTCAGAAAATCAAAGGTGGACAAGTGATTTATATTTTAGTATTTGAGTTTGTCAGTTCATCGTACTTTATACATTAAAATAATTTTGAAGAAACGTGATTGGTGAGTCATGAAAAAGCGAGAGTTATTAATCTTGAGTTAATCAGGTGTTTATAGTTTGTTTTAAGTTTTAGTGTTATTGATTTGTTTTGATAAGAGAAATTTAAAATATAATTTATGAATCAAAAAATTTTAAATGTCCACCGAATTTGAAAATAAGTTTTTGGACTACTATAGTCTTTTTATTTTTTTTATAGTTTGGTTAATTTTTTATTTATCTCATCGAGATGGTTCAATAATTTTCAAAAACAATAACGTAAAACTTCCAAATACACAAAAAAAAGAAAATGTAAGAAACGAAATTTAAAAAAAATAAATTAGGCCAGACCTATCATTTGGGGTAGTCCATGTGTCAACTTCTTCCTCTTCGTCTTTTTTAAGGAAAATAAAAACATAAAAATGTTCATGTGATAATATTTCATATTCCTTCTCTCTCTCCCTTTTGTTTTTTTTAGAAAATCTTGAAATCATTTGGATTGAGAGAATTGTAAGTGGAGTGAGGAATTTGAGTGTGATTTTCTTATTTGGATTTCATTTTTGGAGAAGTGAGGGTTGTGGAGATGAATAGAGAGAAAATATTGCATTTATTCACATCACTTCACATTCAAAAAAAGAAAAAAATAGAGGAAAATTAAATTAATTTTATTGTTAATTTTTTAAAAACCAACTATGATCTTGCAACAGATCATTTTTGTCTACCAAACAAAATATTAAAAATGTAAAAAGATATTCATAACATTCACTTTTTTTTATTAAATATTAATAACTAAAGATAAGTAAGGGCCACAAATTTTCTTGTCTAATTCATAAACCAATCAAATAAAACACTTTCCAGCCTTCCCCTTTTCGTTTCTTCCCCTTTTATTAATTAACAATTTTTCCAACCTCATTTATTATACGGTAATTTAATAAATGATTATTGTGTGCTCATATATAATACGGCTGGGTCGGATTTGGGGAGTTATAGTGCACTTTTCCTGTAATACATGTGTAGTGCGGGCAAAACGACGTAGTTTTGTCCATTTTACCTTCAAAACTATATCATTTTAATTTCATGCATTTTGATAACAATTCACGTGATAAATTAGAACGATATAATTTTAATAACAAAAGGATCAAAATTATGTCGTTTTACCCGTATTACACACGTACTATAAAAAAATATATTACAGTCTTCCTGAATCCGGATGAGATTATAGCGTTGTTATTAGGCATACGTCCAGTGTCCCTTCCAAGTCGTGACCCTTCCCTTTTGTGACCCTTTATGACTTCAAAGAATCAAAAGGGTGCTCAGGGTCTCTTCAAGTACACAGAAAGGTCGTTTGGTGTTGGGAAAATCATTCAGTGCTCCGAACTCACGCTTAAGACTTAAGGGTGTGTTCGTTTTAGGGTGTTTCTGAAGTAGTTTTAGAAACATGTCTCTGAGACGTTGTTTGATTTTAAGTGTCTCAGAAACTGTTTCAGAAACTGTTTCTGAAACTTTTTCTTTTATAGAGAGAAAAAGTTGTCTGGGAGAATGTTTCAGAAACTGTTTCTGAAACTGTTTGGGAGAAAATCTCTCAAACAGTGAAACCGAACACAGCCTAAGTGTTTGGATTCAATATGAACATTTAATGTTAGGAACACTATATTGTGATGCTCCATGAACATTAAATAATTACTTTAAGTGGGTGATTTTTTAAAATTAATAAAAACAAGTGAACACAGCAGAGGGGGAAATTTTACGGTAATCCTAACTTTATGGTGGACCAAAGATAGTAAAAATGTTATATTTGTTCATGGTAAATTACAAAGGAGGATTTAGGTCTCTTTTAATACATGCTATGCCATTTTCATGTATTAATTTTGTTTATGCCATTTTTGTTATGTTTTTCCTTGTAAATTACAATGGGCTGTTTAGGTCTTTTTTAGCCTAATTTTTATATTGTTGTCTTTTTAAACCATTTTTTTATGTTATAGTATTCACGTTAAATTGTTGAATTAATCATTTTCTTGAAAAAATAAATTTAAAAAGTAAAAAAATACAGGGCAATTGTCTTTTTTCCTTATAAATCAAGATTAAAAATTTTTTTTTTTAAAAAGTCACGCTGAACACATAACATTGTCAGTATAACGACAGAATCAGAAAATCTCATCTTTTGAGAGAAAAATAATAATGAATTTGGAATCTCCCAATAGTATATATAGCAAATATATTGATTTCGACTCATTTTATAGTTGATTGTGAGTTGAGGAGAGTTTTAAGGACCCCGAAAATTGTTCATTTTAAATTAAATGTTCGGAATGTGATACGGCATTTGATAATGCATAACTTGAGTAATATGAGTTGGGATTGACACTTGATCTTGACATGTTGTATAATATAGGAGAAAAGTGTAATTTACCATTGTTGGACTATAAAAGAGGCATCAGATTTTTTTAAATTTACCAATATTTATTTTGACTTCTCTCTCTCTCTCTCCACGTAAACTCTCTCTCTCTCTCTGCCTCTTCTTCCCTCTTTGATTTTGGGAGAAATTGGAGGCCTCCTTTCCGAATTTCAAGAAACATAAAATACGAAAGGTGATCTACGCGATGAGGGCTTCGAATCAAGCCCGGGATTAATAGTGCTCATGTACCATTGGAGGAGATCGATTTTTGGCTAGAAAATTTGTTAAAGCTTGATTTTGAGGTATAATTCATCTTAAACCTTTGATTTAGGTTGTATAATACGTTATTGTATCATTCTTAGTTTGATTCAATGTTTTTGGGTTGAAAGTAATGGATTTTTGGTTGTTTTCCGGAAATTTTGGGATAAGTTTCACCAAGAACACCAAGAACACAATGAACACAAAACAAATCTGAAAATTTTAAGTATAATTCGGTACTGTTCATGATTTCTGGGACACATCGAGGCCGAATTGGAAAAAGTGTATAACTATAAAGTTGTAGCTCTCTGAATTCTCTTAAAGTTTCATATATAAAACGCCTCAATCGGAGTACGGAGTAAGGAGTTACAGCCAAAATACCAAAACTGTTCACAACTAGGCAAAACTGTTTTGGGACAAACCTCTTCTCGAGTCTGTCTAGAATTTTTGGCAGCTTAGATTAACTCCGGATTTTACAGTGACGTAGCCTAAAGTTTTAGCTAAATTTAGAGACAAGAGATCTTTGTAGATTGCAACTTTAATGAACTGTGACAGATCAAATATCCTACTTTTGCATTTTTATTATATTTAAGGTCTGTTTGAGACTCTGTGTTTAGCATGAAAGTTGTTCCTCATAGCTTGAAGTATGATTATGTTAAATTTCATGAATTTTGAAAAAATGTTGTTATGCTTTTGTTGGACTCATAAACTAAAGAAAACCAACAATATTATGATGAACATGTTTAGAAATCATTTACCGTGTGTTTACCTGTAAATTTTCATACTTGCTAAATACGTGTAATATGACATATGTGGGAAGGGGGGAGGCATGTGTCATAGTTGTGGACTTGTTTAAGGAGACATGCGGAGTATTGTGTCGTAGTCGTGGACTGTGAAGTAGGACATGTGTGCAGTCGTGTGGTGAGATTCGAGGGGTCATGAGTCCTGATAATGACGTGTGTGCCGTCATGTGTCATGATAGTGATATATGCGTGGTTATGTGGTTCTAAGTTGGTGTTCGATTTGATTCTGCATACTTTTAGGCTTCGAAACAAGTTTAATTTAAGTTATTGAGGCACGTGTTGACGTCGTGTTTGCCTTAATTAGGTGTAGTGGTGATTCCGTTGGATTTTGTACTTGGTTTTGAGTATTATTATGGTATAAAAACATTTTAGTAGTCTTGGGCCGTGTAATGTGACACATGTATGGTTGAGTATCTTCAATCGTGGTCATGTGTTGTGGTTAAGGCATGTGTATGCGGTTATGTGTCGTGGTAGTGACATGTGTGCGTGTTCACGTGTCGAATTAGCAATTATTGTTGGATAGGTATTCTTGTGATGCTGTCGGTGGAAGTCCGTGATGCGAGATAAGAATCTACGTGACTCCAAATTTCGGGTATGAACCGTGAGGTAGGGATCTATTATCTCTCTTATGCGTGTATGACTTGTCTTTGGTGGGTTCTAAGCTTGGGTGTTGGTTTAGAGTTTGAAAGTAGAAGTTTGAGAAAATCTGTAGAATTTGTGCATTTTTGGACAGTCAATGTTATTACCGGTAATAGTATCTGTATTACCGGTAATTCAGTGTTTTATTTTCGGACAGTGCTCTGTATTACCAATAATAGTATTTATATTACCGGTAGTAGTGTCCGTATTACTGGTAATAGTGTCTGTATTACCGGTAATTCTGTACTTTATTTTTATTGAAATCATTATCGAAAATTTGAGTTGTTGATTTCTAAGGTTGATGTTTGCACCTATTCTTTGGGCTTGTTTTTAGGATTCATACCGGATGATTACCACGTAACGTGGTATAAATATAAGATGGTGATTACGTGATATGTGCATCACTTGAGAATTTAAACTGATGAAAGAAAATTGTTATGTGACACGTGACATGCGTGAGGCACTTGAATAACATAATGTGTGAACTAGACTCCTTGAGAGGAATGCTAGGGTGATGGTACTAGAATTCTTCGAAAATGCTAGGAAGGCCTTGAACTAAACCCCCCCGAAGGAAATGCTAGGAGTGATGAACTAGACTCCCCAAAGGGAATGGTAGGAGTGATGAACTAGTCTTCTATGAGATTACTAGGTATGAAAATAAAAACGCACGAGAACACAATTTATTGGATTGATAACCTACATGGTGTGACGAATAGTTCTATGACAAGCTTGTTGATGTTATTGACGTTGTTACATGACATGGTTCATCTTTAGCCTTTAACTTGAATTCGCTTACGATTTCGTTATTATTGGACATCTATGTTCACTTGTCATACCATATGAAATTCTTATGCATTGGGTGCTTGTTCGCTCATTTACTGTTTAAGTTGATGATACTCTATGAGACACGCTGTGAATGAAGGATGAAGATTGATTAGAGACATGTGACAGGCGTTGACCCCTTGAACGAAGCAAAAATTATTGGGCTAGCCTCCTTCGAGAGATGTGCTAGGAAAATTAACACTGTGGGACTAGCCTCCGATGGGAGACATGCTAGGGATTATTGGACTAGCTTCCTTTGGGATAGGTGCTAGGGACTATTGGACTAGCTTTTTTCGAAAAATGTGCTAGGGAATGAATTGATGTTATTATCATCCACCGAGAGAAAAGTGCTAGGGAATGATGATTCAGTATTTAAAGGTAACTTGTTGACGGAACCCGTGAGTCATGAAATGACTACATGGTCTGACAGTTAATTAAATGTGTTATGGAATTATTGAATGTTCCGTTATGCTCATTCTTGTGTCTCATATACGTTTTCACTTGCATTATCTTATGTTGATAATGTTTCATACCATTTTATTTCATACACATATAATATTTGTGATGTGTTGTGTTGGCGTGTGTCCCATGTGCTGACTAGGGAGGTGTGTCGTGCACCTTTTGTGTCGAATATGAGGATGTGATGTGAAATCTGGTATGAGTCGTATATGGGATGTGTGTTGTATATGATTTCTTATGTATTCCAGCATAGAAAAACCTTTTGTGAACTGTATATTTTTGTATTAAAGGAAAAACCCATATGTTTTGATACGAGGTAGGTTTAAGTATTTTCTTTTATCAATTGTTTGACGTGTTATCCTATACGAGCTTCGGCTTATATCCTGTTGTTAAATTTTTTTCAGGTAAGGCTATGGATCCTATAGAATTAAGCCATTGGATTATACTTTGTTAACTTTAGTCAAACATGTATAATTTAGTTATTTGTTAGGCATTGTGACCTAGTACAATTAAATGCAAAGTTTTTTTTTTAAACTTGATGTTCAATGTAATAACAAATGCACATTAAGAGAAACTGTTGTAATAAAACAAGATGTGTTGGTTAGTTTTTCAATGGGAACGCATCATGGTATTCAAGTTTTATTTTTTTATTTTTTAATGATTTAATCATACCTTAGAAGTTTGGGGCGTGACAAGAGTGAATTCAAAGAGAGAGAAGAGAAAAAGATGGCGATGGCGATGGCGATGGCTATGGCGATGAAGCGTGCTGCCGCGTCCAGATATCGTACTTTAGCTTCATCAGGGAATTTAAATGCGTCCATTCTAACCAGAGACCTCCATGTAAGCGATCGGATTGCATACTCGAACTTAATTTACGTATCGCTTTCATAATGGCGAATTATATACTCATAACGTCTCTTTCACTAATTTAGTCATTAGCTTGAAGCCTTTGATTTTATGAATTCGTTTGATTTAATAAGGTCATTGTCCTTGATATCATAGTAATTTGTCCGACCTGCAAGAAAGAACTAGAGTAGAGAGAAACAGACTTGGTGTATCCTCGAACACAGTTCACTTACAACTAGTAGTTTTACTTTGTTTTGAACACTAAAACAAAATGAAATAAATCCTTAATATCCCTATTCTGAAGTTGGAATAATTAAATAAATCCAAGAGCAATAAATCTTATCATTCGTCTGTATAAGACATGTACTTACAATTACTAAGCATTACTTATAATTAAATATCTAGGTTATTGAATACGAAGGGAGAAAAACTAAATTGATTAAACTTTGTCCTTATCATGCTTATCTTGGGCCATAATATGACTTACTGATTCTTGTATTTCACATTTCTTTTTGCGGGTCTCTGTTATCTTGATTGGACATAACATCACCGATGGAATACTGCTTTCTGTTCCAAGAAGGCTATTATATTATTTGTGATGCTTACCCTGTATTTGAAATAAAAAATTTGAGGGCAAATAGTGTGTTTGTCAGGGGAAAATATTTGGTTGTTCGGAATGCAGGGAATACCAAATGGGTATATTCGCAATGGTCTTATGATCCCATTTTCGCATCCCTTCTGATCTCCGACCACCTAGTAATAAATGTAGGTGGTAATGTTTCTGTCACAACATATTCCTTACTATCTCTGAATGTATATGTTAGTTTGTCGTTCTAGTTGTTATTTCTCATGTTCAATTCTATGAACCACGTGTACGACACCTAGAAAAGATAATGATAATAGCGCGATAGAAGAAATACGATAAGGTATTAAGGAATTTACCTTATGACTTATATATGGGAGCTCTTTAATATAAATGCGTGAGACTTTTAATAGATGTTTTTGTGTGGTCTTTTTTCTCTCTCATTGTTAGCAGGCTTCTTCTGGGAGCAAAAAGATAGTCGGAGTTTTCTACAAGGCAAATGAATATGCTGAGAAGAATCCCAACTTCCTGGGATGCGTGGAAAGAGCATTGGGAATACGTGAATGGTTGGAATCACAAGGCCACCAATACATCGTCACTGATGACAAAGAAGGGCGGAATAGCGGTGTGTATACAGAGATAGAAGTATTTTCTGTTTCTGTTATTGAATTCAAACTTGACATTGGTTATATTAGCATGTTTTGGTTCAGCAATATTTTTGTTTTTGTTGCATAAAATAATGCATGGAACAAACAAAATTGAAACAATAGAGATTTTTTATATGGTAAGGATGTTTTGTTACTGCTCTGAGGTCACAAACTAGTGAAAGGACAGACTAGTGGGAACCACAATATGTCTAATGGAGTTAAAGGAAGAATCAACAACCACAATTTATCTGGATCAAACGTCATATCTATATATAAGTTCATTTATTTTGTAGAAAGTAGTGTCGCCAAGTTTTTGTAGACTTAATGAATATGAGTAGTGTTTGCATATCCATCCATGAGCATTTTCACTGAACTAAAACGGTATTACACCAATCTGATATACGAGCAGTGGAGATTCCTTCTATTATTGAGGAGAACAATCGTTCTTGTATTTGAAGTTTTTTTTTTTTCTTCTGTGGATACATTTTCTTATATTGGTTGTTCAACGTTAAAACATTTACATCACTTGCTAACGAAAATTTACATCCCGAAATTCATCGAATATAAACTGTTTTCATTCTGCTTCTACGATTTCTCATTGCAGAACTTGAGAAACACATTGCCGATGCGCACGTCCTCATAACTACACCATTCCATCCGGCCTATGTAACAGAAGACAGAATCAAGAGGGCTAAAAATATGGAACTGTTGCTTACAGCTGGAATTGGATCCGATCATGTTGATCTCAAGGCGGCAGCTGCTGCTGGGTTAACAGTTGCAGAGGTCACTGGAAGCAATGTAGTCTCAGTCGCCGAAGATGAGCTCATGAGAATTCTCATTCTTCTTCGAAATTTCTTGCCCGGATACCACCAGGTTATTCGTGGGGAGTGGGATGTTGCAGCTATTGCTTATAGAGCTTATGATTTGGAAGGAAAGACTGTCGGAACTGTTGGCTGCGGGCGTATTGGAAGGCTGTTACTCCAGAGATTGAAGGCTTTCAATTGTAATCTTCTGTATCATGATCGGATCAAGATGGACCCGGAGTTGGAGAATCAAATTGGTGCCAAGTTTGAGGACAACCTTGATGCCATGCTTCCGAAATGTGACATTATTGTCATCAACACCCCTCTAACAGAGAAAACAAAGTAAGGATTCAGCCTTAGATGATACTATTTATTACCACAAAACTTTGCCATTTTTTGCACACGGTCTTAACTAGCAATGGCATGGCATCTTGGTAGATAGTAAGTTTGTTAAATGGTTGATGCGAGTGATGATTTTTAACACCTTTTCTACTGCGGCTAGTTTTGATGTCTACTAAAATTTGCTTAATTTTTTTAGGGATTCTGACCTATTTACCTGGCCATAGCTCAAAGCATCCCACTAAATTTATCAACCATGTCGACAGAGGAAGCCATCACCAGTTACGATCTTGTTTGTGGATATATAGTTTTGGGGTAGAACTTACTAGAGTTCTGTTCTTGTGATTCAGGGGTTTGTTTGATAAGGATAGGATTGCTAAGTGTAAGAAGGGAGTTTACATTGTTAACAATGCTAGAGGAGCAATCATGGATACGCAAGCAGTTGTGGACGCTTGTAACAGCGGACATATTGCAGGTAACTATATATTTTGAGTTTCTCTATTATGGATGTGTAAAGTTCCATTTCTAGGGAACTTGGCATTGGGCTCAATATAATGTTTATTTGTATAAATAGTTCTCACGATGACTCTTACAGATATAATTTGTGGTTTGTGTGATCCTTTTCATTTCACTTGTATAATATTATGGAATTTTTTCCGTAGCACCTCAAAAGGCATTGTCTCAAAGCATATATGGAAAACAAAAACCATACTCTCCTGTCTTTGGCTTATGTTCTTACTTTGGTTCTCCTATGCTTAGGTTATGGAGGAGATGTTTGGCATCCCCAACCAGCTCCGAAGGACCACCCATGGCGATACATGCCAAACCATGCCATGACCCCTCATATTTCTGGCACTACAATTGATGCACAGGTATTTTGAAATCTTGTGTTTTTTCTAATCGCGTCTCTTTTTCAGAATGTTGTTTGCTTTTTTCTTCTTCTTCTTCCGTTCTTGCAACCCCTGAGAAAGTTTTTTGCAGTTGCGATATGCAGCAGGAGTCAAGCTCATGTTGGAGAGGTACTTCAAAGGAGAAGAGTTTCCTCCAGATTATTACATTGTTAAGAAGGGTGAACTTGCTCCTCAGTACCGTTAAACCTGCTAGTTCTTTTAATGACTTTGAAAACTTAGTTCATTCACAAAGCAATAATGTGAAACTGTTAGTTTTACAAGAACAATGTCTTGTTTTTTAGAGCAAATGTAGAGCACTATGAGTTGAAAAAATGCTAGTTGTAGTCTCATGAACTGCATTGCTATCTTGAAAAAATGCTAGTTGTAGTCTCATGAATTGCATTGCTATCTATGAATAATTGTTTGATCTTAACCGTCGTGTTCTTAAATCAGCAAATATGCATATGGATGTCGTTTATGTTAATCCGATTTTGAAACCCTTTCCCTAAATAGATGGTAACAGCTTAAAGTTGATACAGAAAATGTTGGGATACAATCAATATGATTGGAAAATTTTATCTGATGCCTACCACTGTCTCATAAAATTGCTTTTCTTGTATCATGGCTTTTCATTTACTCTGGTTGGTCTCTCTGGGTTTTGACAAATTGTTTCAATAAAATTATGAACTAGTACTATGTAAACCACAAATTGAGCTACATGGTATAGACTTGTCGTTTTATTATAGGCCACTCCTAGGCTTCGTCCATTTATCAAGAAATTAAGGTAGTAACATTGTTCTTGATAAAATTTAGGTTCCGTTAATTTGTCAAAAATAATGTGAGAAAGTTACTCCTGAAACGTTTTAGTGAAGTAAAGTAAAGAAAAAAGAAATGAATTTTTTTTATGTCTTCATTTGATAAAAAAAATTACTTTATTTGATAAAAAAATTATAAAAATTTAAAAATTAATAGTTTAATTGCGCAAGAAAGTAGTGTAAAAGTTAAAATTCTTTCAAAATTTTGTAATTTTTGGGGGACATGTTTTTGAGAAAAATTAATCACATCGGGAAAGTTAGAGACCTCGGTTCCATAACTTTCCTGCTAATTAAACATATAAAAAATGCAGGAAAGTGAGATATTTCCATATTTTTCCTTCCTTTTGCTAAATGAACAAGGTCTTAGTGAAGTGAAGTAAAAAAAAAATATTTTTTTCTTTACGCGTTCATTTGATAAAAGAATTTTATGAAAAAAGTTCAAAGTAGATTATTTAATTGCGTAAAAAAATAGTTAAATTTATTTTCTATTTTTACAAAATCTTGTATGTTTTGAGGAAAAACTAATCATACTGGAAAAGTTAAATACATGAGTCTCACAATTTTTTTGCTAACTAAATATACAAAAATAAAAAATTGATATTCTCGTACTTTTTTTTTCCGCTAACTGAATATGACCCTAATTTTGATACAATTTCTAGGGAGTTTGGGGGCCTGCTGTGAGCACAACAAGAAATGATGTGACATTTACTACATAGTTTTGGTCATGCAAAATTTTCACAATTTTATCCCTTTAATCTTTGTTTGGTTGGCTCTCACTACAAGCAAAAAGGTTTACTCAATGCCAAAATTTGCTACAAGGCAACAAAAAACAGTCACATGTCATAGGTCTATTCCAAGCCAAAAAGCTAAGAAAAATTAGAAAAAACACTTTAACTTTTTTTTTTTTACTTTAATGTGTTATTATTATTATTTTTGAATGAGTTAAACTTGAATACATTTGATTCTTAAATAGAATTTGAGAGTATAGATTTTTCTTTACTTTAATGTGTTTTTTCGTTGCCTTGGAGTAAATTTTGGCCTTCAGTAAACATTTTTGCTTGTAATGAGAGCCAACTAAATAAGGATTAAAGAGAAAATTTTGAAAAATTTAAATCAAAACTATATAATTTTATATCACGACATTTCCTGCTATTCTGCTAAGCACGGTTGGCCTCCCAACTCTAACTTCTGGGTATGTAATACTATTCATCAAAACGTCGTCCAAACACAATTTTGTCCTTGTATTTTATCTGTTACTATAATTTTTGAATTTTTAGATTCTAATTAAAGACCGATTATCGCCACCATTTTCTTTTGCTATAGACGTAGACATGAGTCTTATTTTTTCTTATTTAGGTCATTTATTTCAAAAGCGATATTAGTAAAATTTCTAAGTGATAGCGGAGTGTGGATTATCTCGTGTGATCTTTATAAGAAGCGAAATGAGATTTACTACGGTCATATTTAATTATTTAAATTATTCATTTTATAAAGTTAAAAATGTTTGTTAAAAAAAATCAACTAATCAGCCATTTTTGTTCACATGAACGGAACATAATTTTTATTTGACCAATACAACTCTATTAAGCCTTTACCGATGTGGGATTAATTTGATTTTTTTTATAAATAATAAATATATTAAGATTTATAAAATGAACGGTTTAAATTGTTATTTGAAATTATAATAAATTTTATTTTACGTCATATGAAAATAATTTAAAAAATTAGCATGTGAGAGGATGATTGCGAGAGTATGTTCGAGGGCCCGTAGGAAGAATCGCCTTGCAAGAAACAAAAAAATTTATTATTATATGGAAAAAGAAATTCCTATCAAACATATAAGTTTATTTCTGTTAAATATTTTGAATATGCTCTATTTTGATCTCAAATACATATTCGCTCTCACATCGTGAACATATAAAACGACATCATTTTAGCATAAAAATAAATATTCTTAATGATCGAAATCTGCACCAAATAATATTTTGTACTCTAAAATAATATTATTTTGACGGATAATATTATTATGAATTGTATATGTTACTTCAAGTCCAAGAAAAATATACTATCTCCATGGGACTGCAGAATTGCAGAAAAACTCGGCCGATACCCATCCAAAGTCCAAACACTAGCTTAGGTCACGACCGGCACGAACGGTAAAGATCTACTCACAAACTGTGGAAAATCGACGGTCATAAATCAACACTCTTTTCATTGAAGACGCGATTTCGACGGTCGCCACATACAAAAGGAAAAAGGCAGATCGATCAAACCAGATATCGATCTCTCTAGCCTCTTAGATTTTCGCTACGTTGAGGAGGTAATTCAATTCCCAAAAATCAATTTTTAGTTTTCGCAGACTAATCTGTAGATTAGGGTTTGATTTGTCAATTTGCCTTCTGCGAACTCATGTATTTATCCGAATTTAATAGTGAATCCGGTTGTTATTTACTTCGTATCTTGACCCTTTTCATGCTGTCTTTTCCTCTGTCTATTTGAACTCGAAGTATAATTTCGGAGTACTTTTTGTTCTGTTGTTAATTTGTTGCCAGAATCTGTTGTTGTTTTCCGATTCTCTGCTCTGTTGGAGTTCCTATTTTCATCTTACCAATGGTCAATTTTCGAATTTTTTTTATTTATCTGCACAAAATCGTCGAGTTTTGGGATGAATGTGTATGCCAGTGGATGTGGTGTTATCTTTGTTTAATACAAGTGTAAATTGAATATTTTGGAGAAAAATCTTGTCTTTTGCATTAAAATGAAATTGTGCACACTTCTATTCACAAGCCGGGTCAGATTTTGTGGTGATAAAAAAGCTGTGAGTGGTGATCCGGACATGGCCTGTGTTGCAAGGGGGCAGAGTGAAAAGTTTCCCTGTACAACAAACTACGTTTTGGTTCATCTATTTTATCCAGAAATCTGGTTTGCTTCTTTTATTTTTGTATTTGAGCCATTATTAGTGCAAAATTGCAGTCTTTAATGGGATTATGTCTGTCTTTAAACAATCAGATGATATTGCTCAAACACACGGGTGCTGGGCTTTGAATAGTGCCCCATGAACAGTTGGGGACCTGGTCTTCAACTCAATTTTCTTTCTTAAATTATTATAGCATGACAATTACTTGTTTCCTTGCGTTTGATTGTTATGTGTAGTTTGTAACAAATGGCTGAAGCAAAATCAGCTATGAGGAAACCAGTGTTCACAAAGGTTGATCAGCTGCGGCCTGGCACCAGTGGGCATAATCTCATTGTGAAGGTTGTTAGTGCAGAGACGGTATTGCAAAAAGGGCGTCCCAATGCCCCCCAAGCACGCCAAATGCGTATTTCTGAGTGCTTGGTTGGTGATGAAACTGGGACAATTGTATTTACCGCAAGGAATGAACAAGGTATTGTCTTATGGTGATGCGATTCTTCTTCATGGTGGTGGTGGTAGTAGTTTAATGTGTATTTTTTATGCACGTCTATCATGTTGAATTTGATTTTGTTTTTTCCATTTTTTCTTTCCTCTTTAGAATGATTCTGTGATATCAAGGTTGAGAACTATGAAGCATTAAGGTTCTTATTTTATTTCTGTTCTCCATATGCCCAATTTATTATTCCTTTTTCCCTCCTAGTGTGGCTTGAAATATCCCAAAATACAGCCTAGGGCCATAATCACCTTAACCGCTAGTGCTTCGAGTCTTCAGTAAAAAATTACAATGCACCACATAAGAAGTTTATCGACCATAGTAGTTACATTGTAGGTCATCAGTAATTTTGCTGCATTTTTCTTTGTCTGTGGATGACAACATTACATGTTCCGGAATGTTATCCTATGGAAAGGTTTCAGCTGCTGATTGCTTTGGGAAGTTCCCGAATCCTATTTTGTCAAAAACGCGATTTAGGAGGTGTTATTTCACTTATTTGCTTGGTGACCTATGTCTTACTTCTAGGTTTATAACTTTTCATATCTATGGTGGTGGTAGATCTTGGAATCATATTTGTGCTGTATAACCCTTTTTGTGGAGCGGAAAGCAGAAACTACTGAAATGTCATAGAATATGAGCTCTTCTACTTGTTTTTACTAAGCTGACTTCAGAATACTTTAAAATGTTAATATAGAGAACTTCATCAAAAGCAGTTAGACTTGCAAACCAGGATGTGAAGCTGAGTCAGTTTGGCTACAGATTCTACTTACTTTGCTTGAATTTATACCTTTGTCTTTCCTTTTATGCAGTGGACTTGATGCAGACTGATGCTACTGTAATTTTGCGCAATGCCAAAATCGACATGTTTAAGGGGTCAATGAGGCTTGCGGTTGATAAGTGGGGTCGCGTAGAACTGACTGAACCAGCCAGCTTCACTGTGAAAGAGGATAATAACCTGTCATTGGTTGAATATGAACTGGTCAATGTGGTCGAAGAGTGACTCTTGCAAACGTGGTCACTCCTTCCTAATCTGGGGCCAAAAAAACTGAATCAGGCAAAGAAAAAGTTTGTGGGATTTTGTGGTTTATGAGATTGGCAAAGCAATGTTTAAGTTATTTTCCAGATCATTCTGCGCACAGTTCCTGGGAAAGTTTTGTTTAGGAAGAGAATCTTGGAGTCTAAGTGTAGAAGAGAAGTCCGACTGTACCTTGTTGGCTGTCAAAGGTAGCTAGTGGAACAAGTTAGAATCCTACCTGCCTCTGGTGAGAACGGTCGGATGAGATAAAAGAACTTGCTTTGGTTGGTTATTTATGTTAAAACGTGGATGACTCTTGTTCTGGTTAATAGACCGCACATTGTGCATGCGTACTTTGTTTAGTCTCGAGTTTTCCTTTTAATGAAGGTGCGTCTATGTTTTGTGATTATGATTTTGCTCTGTTGGATGTCCGAATACTACCTATTGTTCGTGTTCAATTGAATATGGCCACCTTAAGCCCAGTATTCATCAAAGCTTTTCTTTAGGAAATGGAGTTCGGTCGGAGGAAGCAATGCATTGTGCATTTTTAATTGCTATGCATAGTATTGGTCTTATGTGAATAGGTGGTGCTGAGGACATTGGAGCATTCCGCGACAATAGTCTAAATCATTGAATAATTACTCAAGGTGACCTGATTAGCTGCTCGTTTTTCTTTCCTTTTTAGAGCATTTTCTCTTCGTGAGGAAGATGAACAAACTATTCCAGTATTTGAACTTGGTTGTCTCTTACCCGTTTCACTCTCAGAGGTCATATCATCATGAAATCTCTCTCTCTCTCTCTCTCTCTCTCTCTCTCTCTCTCTCTCTCTCTCAATATATGGAGAAAATGCATGGGAAGAATGAAAACTGGGATACACAATAATTGAAGTGTAAACAATCAACAAAGTACTCCAAAAAAGAGTGTTACCCACATAATTGAGAAGTTATAGTTCAACAAAGCATCAAGTTTTCTGGGTTTCAAATATGGAACTGTGAGTTCTTTCATTACTTTCATGGTCCCTCTATCCAGAGCCATACATGGGGCAATGAATTCCTCTTGATTGTAAAGCTCTGCTCATCCCTCGATAAAGATGGAAGTATGAAACATTGTTAAGTCTCACTGTTCTGTCTGAGAAATTGGAGGTCCTTCATTTGCATCTGTACAGCTTCTTTTGACAAGGGCTTTGGCTCTGGAACTCTATCTTCTTCTCCCCCTTCTGCTACTTTTCTTGCCTTTTCTTTGACGATTCTATTTACCTCTGATTCTCCAACTGAGGGGAAAACAGCATTGAGGATGATACACAATAACCTCTCATCTTCTTCTTCTATCGGGTCCCTGGCGAAGCAGCAAACATAAATAGCTTCAAGTGCTTTCTCAGCTCGAACCTCCATTGGGACTTTAGGCGCGGGGATGTTTTGCTTTGCTCGTTTCTGCATATGGAAAATTGCACAAAAACACAGTTTTATGAGGATTTCCTCTTGTTTTTTGTCATAGGGTTCAACAAATCACACACACAAATTCAGACATGACTAAACAATTCCTAAGCATCCTACTCAATCTACTATATCATGCCTTGTCCTTGTGACCATCAACATGAACTGCTCAAATCTTCTATTTTAGAACATGGTCTAGATTTTGGAATCATTTTCTGTTACTTTATATAGCATTTATTTTGGAGATTTAGTATAAACCTCACGCCGATAATCTTCATCCGTATATAAAGTTCACTAGAGTTAAGAATACATAAACCATATTTTCATCACATTTATGGGTTTTAGACACGTAAGAAGCTTGAGATCACTGAAATGATGGGAGACAAAAAATTAGGAAGTGTAAACAATATATTGAATTAGTAAAAACAAGGCTTCTCAGGGGACCAGAGCTTCTTTGTTTCCATGTTCTAGTCTTTCTATGTAACTGTGTGGGAGTTTGAGACAAAAAAGAAGCACAACCAACAAATCAACTCTATATGAACATCAACCAGGCTTTTATCTATGCTAGATAGTCTGCTTTTCCTTTCTGCCTAACCACCACCTGATGATTGCTCTTTGTGATAGGAAAATAGAACATATTTTCAAAAAAGCCGAGATAATTTAGTGCTGGTACTACAATTTGGATTTGGATTCGGATTCCAACATAGGCTTCATGCTTTACATGGCATGAATTTCAGTTAATGCATGTCAGATAATCGTGATCACAAGCCTGATACTACAAATGATGTACAGACATATCCTCGAGCCGCAGGCGCTTCTGTCCATGCAATTCTACAAATATGAAGCAACCAAAATTCTGGGCAGAGAATTTAGTTAACTAGATTAAGTTGAGAAGACAACAACATAGTGAAACTGACCTCTTTTGCTTCATTCATCATGGAAAGAAAAGTCTCCTCTTCAAATTCTATGTCATTTGATAACCGAAGCCTCGCCACACCCTCCAAAATTTCCTCAGATTTTAGCAGACCAGCACCAACTGCGGCTAGCCAGCAGCATAGCAATACATAAAGTGGATCCCCTGACTACCCAAAAGCAACTTCCAGTTCAAACTCATTCCAGTACAATAAAAAACCATTATTTTAAGTGATGAGATGTAAAATCACACAAGGCAATAAAAATCTTAGTAAACCAAACATCCTAGTTGTTCATAGTATCAATTCAAATAGTTGAGACTTGAGAGAATATGAAGAAAGGATAAAGAATAAACATGAAAGTTCTAATCAACAACTGAATCATGAGAAACTGAAGTAGGTAGTCAATTTGAGGTTGAGAAATCAGAAGCTCAAGCAGTTTTCCGTGGAGCAATTTTTGCATCAATATAGCAATAGCTCAACAAAGGTGGAATGCCATATTGATGTTCTCCCTTTATCGCTAAACTATCTTGGAAAGGGAATGTTTGAAATTCCGAAGGTTTGGAGGTGGAAAGTCCAATGGGTTTTGGAATTACTGGGTGAATGGATTTGAGATAACCGGAGGGTCTCTCGAGGCAACCGGTCCCTCATTCATGCATGCAACTCAAAGGTTTCGGCAACTCAAAAGTTCTTCGGTTGCTATATATATATATATATGTCATCTACATGTTTGGAGATAACATCATCAGAAATTTCATCTACAAATTCCAGTCATATTTTCTTGTTCTTTGTGTGGCAGAGACAGACACAGTAAGTTCGACAGGCAAACGAAGGTCGGTGTTCCTCCATCTGATTGAGTCGTCTTATCTTGGGAGACAGACACCGAAGTTATCTTTGAACACCCACGATGAGGTAGCCAATCAGTCTTAAGGAGACTGTGTATACACGGGACTCGTTTGGTATCATATTGTTTATGTTCTAATTTACAATTTACAATTGTATTGTTCTTATTGATTATGTTCTGTAATTTTCAGTTTCGATTATCAATATCAATAGATGTATGTCTTTGGAAACTTCCATGTATGCTTTGAATAATTTTTCCCTACAGGGAATGCAAGAGTTGGGTTGAAGTTGAACCCAAAAGTAAAGTCTTCATACGCTATGTCTATGCCGAATCTGTCCTACAAAATTTCTTCAATTTTCTCAAATCTCTCAAAATGCTTCAGTACTAATGATACGGTTTTTCTTGGGTTTGTCATCCCTTCTTCATGTCCACCCCACTGCTTCAGTTTTGGTTCTGAGATTTTCATACCACATGCATAGCGTGTGCACAACCTAGTATCAGTTTAGCACTGTCATTCACCAAAATAAAAGGGAGGGAAGCAATTCATCAATTGGTTTCTTCAAAATCACATCAGTTCTGGCCATTTTGGACATTTGAGTATCCCCTGATTGCTCTTGGACTTCAAGAAAAATTGTTCAGTTCAAAACTATTCCGCAGCTATTATTTGAAGCATACTTACAAATGTGGAGAATATCGGTCTTCGGTTTGAGAATTGGCTCCACCAGTGTTTGACAATTGGCTCCACCAGTGCTCACTCATATCATATTGAATTCAGTTACTAACTAAACTCTCGACCATGTATATAATGAACCTCCTTTCCTCCTCCTCTTTGATGACCGAATGGATTATCTCCCCCTGCTCTATATTCATTTTGATGTCAGAATAGAAGGCACTGAGATCATTTAGGTCAAGGACTCTCCTCTTAATCTTCGGTTATTTCAGCATTCGCTGATTCTCAAAGGATTTTGGATGAATTTCTAATTTACCCAGAACCAAAATAAATTATATAAAAAGTAGACAGTACAAATTAAAGCAAGTAATTCAAGCTAAAATTCAATAGGAAAAATAAATTGCAAAATTAATAACCCAAAAAAAGTAACACAATTCAAGCGAAAGGCAGATGATAATAAAGGGAAAATTCAATAATTACCCGGCCTCGGCGATCTTTAAACTCAATGAAACCTCTAGAATCATAGATAGAACATTTGTTCCCAACCCTCCTCCGAAACTCGGCGAAATCAATAGTATCGCCGCCAAGGCCGCCTTCATCGCTCAAGATTCTGGCTATGAGGCCAACAACAGGGAGTGACCCAATTACCTTATTGGCAAAACCAGAGAGTGTGGTTGAGTCCTCCATGTAAGCTTTAACCGAAACGACCCCATTTCGATTTCTACCTGATCTGTATCTTCTGCTGCTACTGCTTGGTTTCGTGGAGAGTTGGCGGAGGTAAAGGATAGAAGGTGGGGGGATTTGGGTGCGGAGGGAAGATAGAGTGGTGGAGTGTGGTGTCACAACCACCATGGTGGTTAGCGGGGAAAGATATGTCTAGTTTAATATTGGCCCCATTTCTTATATATGTGAGAGGATACAAGTGTTGTTATTATTTCTTTTGGAGTTTCTGTTAGGTGCATATGATATTTTATCCCCTTTGATAAAATAATTTATCGAATATCGATACAAGAATAAACGGTTTCGAATATGACAAACTCGAATAGTAATATCTGAAGGAATATTATTAAATCTTTTTTATGACCTCCGATAAACAAGGTGTAAGGGGTTCTTACAGATTTTACAAGATCTTAATCAGCATAATTCAAATCGTTAAGTTTATATGGTTTACTAAACAATACTTATACATCAAAAAATAATATTAAGATAAATTTATTTATAATTTATTTCCCAAGTTATTAATAATCCATTTTTATAATAAATATTATCTGATTAAGTGATTACTAATACTCGATCAATTTAATTTTTATTATGTATAATATACTCAATAAATATTTTTATACTTAATGGTTGAGATAGAATCAATAAAATTTCAATGAAATTTATCGAGGGACAATATGAAAATATAGTGTCCTTAGGGGCGATTAGATGATTATTTTTAAGGGATAAGTTATTTAGAGAGATAAAATAAGAGAGGGTATTATTTTTAGAGGGGTGGCCCACATTGATGTGATGTTTATAGAGGGGATAAAAAGTAGATAGTTTAGATGAATTATTAAAAAATGAGGGGATAAAATAGTATTTCATTTGGATAGAGGATAAAATAGGAGGATAAAGTTATTTTGTAGTTGTAATAAGGGAGATGAGGTATTATTCTTGGATAATACCCGGGGATAATTTTTGGCACCTTCCGCCCGGTCCAAAAATTATCCCCCTCTATCCCTCTTAGAGGGATTATTTTTTGAGGGGTGAAAAATTATCCCTCTATATTTTTATGCTTTCAAATCATGCTAAACATGTCACGTCATTCCTTTTATCCCCTCTAAAAATTATCTCATTTCCTTTCCCCTCATCCAAACGGGCCCTTAGGTTTAAAAATATAGGGAGTCCTGTTTTTTAACTTTATAAAATTGGTAATGATAACCCACCTATTAATGTGTAAGCATGGAATAATGACCATTGGACATTTCCCAATAGGACGATTTTCATTTTTTCTTTTCTCTAAATTGCACTGAATATATATATTGGTATTTTAACGAATTTAGATAAAAGTGATGTATTTTAATTACAAAATGGCAATGACAACCCACCTACAAATGTGTAAGTGTGGGTGTTAGCAACTAGCGTGAATTAAATTATTTTTGCTAAAAATAAGTAGTATTATTTGCTTTTTTATAATTTTTGTATAATTTATTAAAAGTTATGAACAAAAATTTTAAAAATTAGATAAAACAACGTTAAAAATACTAAAAATAGTGATTTTTTAAATATTTTCGTCTTTATTTGAGACTTTCAGTAATAATTTCTCTCTCTCTGGATTTATTACATCAACACGAATAAAATAAAATTAATACAGATTAAATAAAATATAAAAAATTAGCAATAACATCCGATAATTTAGACTAAAAAAAAAGAATGTAATTTTGTTCACGCTCTTTTAAAGAAAGTGAAAATTATCTTTATCTTCACTCTCATTAGTTGAGATGGTGTAAATTCTGCTTGTGCAAAATATTTGTTGATAAGGATTTGATCATCTCAACCAATAATAGCGAGGGGTGATATTCACCTTAGAGTGAACAAAATTCATTTTCCTAAAAGAAGCATGATCCATGATTGAGTTTTAAATCACAGAAGTGTGACTCTTACATAATTACTCAAATAGTCCACGTAGCTTTGATCTCGTATCACTTTAGTTTCTATCATTTGAAATTATTCGATTTTGACATTTAATTTAATATTTTTTTGTTCTATTAAGTCAAATCCATAAAAGTCATTTATTTTTCTAAATGGAAAGTCAAATGCTGACTTGTCTTAGGGGTATTGTGGTAATTTTAGGTGTACATTTCCTTTCATTTCTATCATGCTCATCCTTTTCTACATCGAGATTGTCAAAATAGCTTACTTTCCCACCAACATATGATACGTTGGGAGATTATTGGAATGACCAACAATGATGCATTCTTATGGTGAAAAAGGTCCTCATTTGAATTTGAAAAATAACGGAGAAAAGAAAGAAGGGAATAATTAAAGAATGTATGTGGAGTGTAGGAACACAACACTAGATTAAGAAAAATGTACCCCTGCATTGAGACCTTAAATAAAATTTTGGTAAAATAACCAATTTCTATTTTCAAATTAAAATCGAAGGGTAAAAAACTAATCATATTCAGGAAGGTCTTAATCGACTCTAAACAAAGCCTTGTCTAGTTCGTCCATCCCAGATCAGTAATGCTTACCTTCCTTCTAGATCTATTTGTAGGCTTGACAACCAAATTCTTCAACGACTAAAGTGGAACTACTATAATGCTCAACTGATTTTAACGGGAATTACATTAGGGCAACAAGTGAAAAAGGACACTTAAAATTATAAAATACATCTAAAACAAATCAACATTTGATATTCCGTCTCAAAAAATAAAAGGCTGTTATTGATTAGACATATTCAGAATCAAAATGTAAATTAAATATCAAAATTGAACTTTTTCAAATAATAAAAACTAAAGTAATATTAGATTTAAAAGTATTTTACCCTTATTTGAGAATATGTTTTCCTTAAAATAATTTTTTTGCCCGTTTTCTGGCTGGTTAGCAGAACAGCAGACAAATTTTGGCGGCATCACACATTCACACTCCGGCACTCCTCCATAGTCCACATTAACCTAAATCTCTCTCTCTCTCTCTGTTTTTCAGGAGTAGTAGGTAACGTTATATCTATATCCCCCCATTTTCCCGGAATTCCATCAAATCCCTCGTATCTCAATTCCATTGTGTGAGATACAAAGGCATATTCATAATCCTTATGCATTAGGTATTTGATTTCGTCTCGATTTGTATCCCTGTCTTTTAAGCGCTGGACTGAAGAAGTAGATAACAGTATGGGAGCTTATTGCAACGATGACCTCACTTTATGCGCGAATTACACTTTCTCCTCCTCCCAAGATCTCAGATTCTCCAAGCAAGTCCATGACAACGTCCATGGCAACATTTATCTTGATCCAGTAACATTCTCTTCCTCTCCTCCAACTTCACTTTCGAATCAGCCAATAGAATTACGCACTTTTTTGTATGTCATATATGTTTTTTTCTGTTTTAGTTATGAGCGAGGGAAATTGGCAGAAAGTACGCAAATTTATGTTCGGTTACGAATTTTATGTTTTTTTTTTTGTAGTTATGAAGGAGGGAAATCCGTAGAAAGTGAAAGTACGCAAATTTATGCTTGGTTACGTATGCTATGAATTTTTGTTGTTGTTGTTGACTTCTTGTAGTTATGAATGAGAGAAATCCGTAGAAAGTGAAAGTACGCAAATTTATGCTTGGTTACGTATGCTATGAATTTTTGTTGTTGTTGTTGACTTCTTGTAGTTATGAATGAGAGAAATCCGAAGAAAGTGGAATTATGCAAATTTATTCTTGGCTACGAATTGTATGTTTCATGTGTTATGCATTATTTTTTATAGTTCACTTTGTTATTCATGTTTTGGCCCATTTGTCATGGTATTAGTTACATACTATTTACAAATGAGTGTGTTGGTACAAAATTGTTATGACTTATTTTGCTAGTTATAAAGATATCTGGTGGTGGTTACAAATTATTTTAGTTAGTTATGAAGGTATTGATTGAAATGTGGACCATAGCCTTTTCTTTCTGAATCTCAGATAGTGGCCTCTCATATCATTTATAGATGTATTTGCTTGTTGGAGCCATATTATGATCAGAGTTTGACTTTGTAGGGTGGAATGCCTACATGTTTAAGGTTCAACTTAGTAATTGGATAGAGTCGAACATTAGTACATCTCACTATGTTCCCTCATGATGCTGTATTCTAATTTTTAATGACCCATTAACCGTTACTCTTAAAACGTGCAACTAACATCAAAGGCATACTTATTGGGATTATATTTCTGATTGTAAGCGAAATTCTGTAGCAGTGAAGGCAATGTAATTTGATTGCTGTTTTTCTCTATTGTTGCAGCTCTCTCTGAAATTCGTAGATACTGAGGAGTTTCAAAGGTAATTGTGATTACTTGTTATGCTGATTTGTGGTTACTGTTATGCTATTTCATGCTCATTCGAGTACCATGAGTTTATGCATCATAACTGATTCTTACACTTTGTTTCCCTATTGCAGGCTTCGTGATCTTAAACAACTCGGTGAGATCATGGTCTCACACGGTTATTATCAGCAATAGATATCCAATTATTCGTATGAATGTTTTCTTTTTCATTGTTTATGTTTCTATGAACTAAGAATAGTTCGATTAGAATTTGGAATTTAGTGTGTTTAGCAGCTCTCAGTGGAAAGCTTACGAGCCATTGAGTAAATACAATTGTAGCAGACATGACTCAAAATTGTAGAGAAGTTTATAGCTTTGTCCCTGTTAGAGCTATATATGCAAAGCCATCTTGGTCATGAAAGGTTGCAGTATCCGAGTAGTGCAAGTTAAATTGTTAAAAGAATGATTTTTTCATGTTTCTCATTATGTTACTTGGATTTACAACCTGTATTGATGACTGATTAGATACCAAGTCATTGCCCAAGTGAAAGGTCTAAATATTAGAGCAGCACTCAATCAAAGTTAGAAGCTACAGTCGGCATAAGTTATTATCTGGCGTGCATAGGTTATGCGTGAAGTACCTCATAGATATCTATTGTTAAATTCCCTTGACGCTTTCTACCGTACATTGCAAGTAACTTTTGTGTGTATTTTCAGGGATGGCATACATGGTTTATCCAGGGGCAGTGCATTCTAGGTTTGAACATTCTCTTGGAGTGTATTGGCTGGCTGGTGAGGCCGTTCACAAACTAAAAACTCATCAAGTATGGGATGCGCATGTTCTGATCATTTTGGTTGAAGAACTGAACCTCTGGGGTGTGTAGTCACCTACCTGTCTTGCATTTTTGCAGGGCTTGGAGCTTGGTATTGACCCCTATGATGTGCAAACAGTGAAACTCGCAGGTAACTAACTTTGTATGCCTTGAGCTGCCTTTCCATCCAAACCACCCCTGCCCCCCGGGCGCTGCCATGTAATCTGATGGTTCTCTTGTATATTTGCTTCAATTCCAGGACTATTGCATGATGTAGGCCATGGACCTTTCAGTCACTTATTTGAGCGCGAGTTTCTTCCTAAGGTTCTCAAGGGCTGTAAATGGTGAATTTTAACGTCCTTTTCTGATACCTTATTGCTCTTCATTGAAATATGGGTGCATTTCTAATTGACAGAAGCATAGATCACGTCTCGAGGATATGGATTTTGTAAAGTACTTAATATTTTGTTTTCTAAAGAGTGAGAAACATCAAATAGCTTAACTAACCCATTCTCATACCTCTGCTTGTAAAAACTTGATACTCAGACTCAAAGGCACAGTTATGCTGTAGCCAACAAACCCCAACCATTGAATTAGAACGAGGAAACTGGCGTATCAATAGACTGCAGTACTAATTGAAAGCTAAAATAATGTTGATCCATGTAATATTGTAACCTCAACTCCTCAAGTAAAGAAAAGGATAATCACAGATATATTTTTGCACTAAGAGAAGAGTAGTGTAATTTGAATGGTTCAACTTGTGAATTTGCCCCCCTCGATCTCCTTCTCAATTGGTAATCATGAATTGATGATGTGAAATTTACGCAACTAGATGTACTTTACATACGATGGATGCTTGAGATCTCTCTCTGCCTTGTCACTTTAGAATTCAATAAAGGACCTTTATGAATTAGCGTTGCTAATATTGATGTTACTTATTTGTTTCCACTGCCTCATGTTTTGCTATCATTTTGTTCTATCAATTTATGCTACTTAAGATTTAAGAGGTGGATTACTTGGAAAAAACAAGTGACTGGAAATTCTGCTACTCCTTGCTGAACACATGTTTCTTTTGGTTTTCCCCCCCTTTTTCATCTGCTTTAGGGAAACCTCTCTGATTTTGGACCTTTGTATTGACCATTCTCAGTTATATAGTTATGTCAATTTCATGTTGAAATTTTGTTCATTCCAGGTCTCACGAGCAAATGTCAGTGAAGATGGTTGACCACATTGTTGATAGGCACCATATTGACATTGACCCTGGGACCATTAAAAGAGTAAAGGTAAAATTAAGGCTTATCTATTTTGCACAATGTAGCACATGGGGACACAAGGCTTGGTTTGGTTATATCTATTAGCTCTTGGTATCACCTTTACTCTATGTATATTATCCTGATTGATATTTGAAGCATCCCCCCTTCTTTTAACTCTAAATATTTCTTCCTCAGTTGCCGGCCCATCTAACCGTGGTAGAACTCTTCCCTTTTTTGGTTTCTTTAACATTGGTTCCTATGCAATAACGCAGTCTTTTTGCCATGCCTTGTGCAGATCATACATAAGTAGGATACTTTTTCAAAATAATCTATCAAAGACATCTAACCTCAATTGATGTCTCTTTACATTGAAGGATTAACGGCTTATTGGCATTGTGTTTGCTCATGTTGAATAGAGTCAATGATGAAGCATCTTTGACAGGGTTTATATCACGTAATACTAAATCTATTGCTATATACTTTTATGCAGCTTGTCGGAGAAAAGAAAATAAACGGGCGTAACTCTTATTTTGACAATCCTCTTGTATTGCTATTGTTTCTTGTAGCGAAGTATCTATATTTGGTTCGTCATCAGCACCTTGACATTGCCATATTTTTGCCGGTACTTGTGGCATTAAATGCATTTGGAATAAACCACTATATATCTGGATATAGAAATACTGAGAGTTGAAGACTCCCCCTCCCTAACAAACTTTTTGGATTTTGATGCTTTCATGCTGTTGCCCCCATGCGCCTGTGGCTTAGTGCAAAAGTAATGTCTTGTTTGTGTTGGTGTAACCTTTATTAGTTTCTTAATCTATTACTAGACTACTACATTGAGCGGAAACTTGGGTTTTAATACTTAAACCATAGCATGCATGCAGCAAGTTTGACTGCACGATATTAAGCTGATCTTGGTTGATTGTGGCTGCAGTAAGATGGTTGGATGATCCCTAGTTTATATTTAATGCATCCTCTAGTGGAAAACAACGTAATGGGTTGTTGCATTATCGACGTTGCGATAGTCTAACTTTTTGTTTTTCGTTGACTAGGGTGCTTGATACATAAAGTGGAATAAAACTTCATTGTGGAGGGTAATTAACCTTTCTTGTTTCCTTACCCTGGAATGTATATTTCCTTTGCAGGAAATGATACTTGCTAGCTCTGAATTTGCTCTACCAAGAGTAAGTTTTTCCGTGGCCTGATTTTATCTGCATATTATTACTCCAAGTGGAGCCCTTTTGATACATCTTATAGGTTTACTTCCCAGATCATTACTTCCTTTTTTTCCTTTTTCGAACAGTCAACACATAGTTCATCCTTGTTTTGTTTGTATCATTTGTAGAGCGTGAAGGAGAAGCATTTCTTGTATGATATTGTTGCAAGTGGCCGCAATGGAATCGATGTCGACAAGTCAGTTTCATTTGTGAACAGTTTTATCTACTGGCATTACAGTTTTCCTTGCTTTTATTGTCGTTGTCTAAGTCCAAGTTCGGTCATCGTAGATAATTCTAATAATTAGTTGCACTTAATTTGATTTACAGGTTTGACTACATTGCCCGTGACTGTCGAGCTTGTGGTCTTGGTTGCAACTTTCAGTTCCAAAGGTTCAAACTCTCCCTCCGGGTCACACACTCTCTCTTTCCCCCCCTCTCTCCCTCTCTCCCCACAAGTAAAAACATTGTATGTGGAACTTTAAGTGGAGTCTATGTTTCAGCTAGTTTCTCTCTTAGAGCTAGAGACTATCTGCTCTTTTGAGTTTCGTTGCCCTCTTGGTGTTGTACTGAGCTTCATCATTCATCCTTGCTTTTGGAAATGCAATTCTTACAAAAAAAAGGATGTCTACTGAAAAACCAACTTTGGGATGTCTTTAATAACAATGCTGGTGTATGCAAATACTGACAAATAGAAATATGACAAATCTTGCGCATTCTCTGGTGTTAATTTCCCTCTGATTCTTGTGCAGGTTATTCGAGAATATGCGAGTTTTGGGTGATGAAATATGCTATCGTGCTAAAGAGTGTAAGAATCTTTCTTGAAAATTTACTGATTATGCTTATACTTGATCTGTATTATTTTCTTATGATTTTGATTATACAATCTTCAGATCTAACCATCCACAAGTTATTTTCCACTCGTGCTGATCTGTATAGAACTGTCTATACACATTCAAAAGTAAAGGTACTACAGCAGGTTCTCTTTTTATTAGTTGATTTTCGAGTTGGTAATTTTACCCAAAAATCTGTTATTTTGTCATGTTCTTGCAGCAAATCTGAGATTTTGATGTTTGAAACAATTTATCTTTACTAAAACTTTTACTGTTTCAGGCCATTGAGCTCATGGTTGTAGATGCTTTATTAAAAGCAAATGATTATCTGGACATTGCATCTCATGTTCTGGATCCTTTTGAATACTGGAAGGTTTGGGCAAATGTCTACAATTTTCCTCTCATCTAGTTTATTTTGGCGTCAATATATAACCTGTGTGCATATTAATGGATTCATTCATTGGATGCAGTTAGATGATACGATAATAAAAACAATCGAGACAGCTCCAGACCAAGAATTAAGGGAAGCTAGAGATTTGATCCTTCGCATTCGCAGAAGGGATTTGTACCGGGTATTTAATCTTTACTGGTGCTTACTTCTAGCCTCTAGGGATCCCAGTTGATTTATGTGCTATGACTATCTATGGTGGTCTAATAATCAATTGATGGTCAAAACCTAAAAACTATCCACTTTCCCTTACGTGTCAGTTTTGTAATGAATATGCCGTTCCTAAAGACAAGATGGAAAATTTCAAAGAGGTCACGGCACAGGATATTGTTTGTTCACAGGTGAGGTTCTAGCACAAACCTTCTTATACCTCTGTT
The DNA here is from genome assembly GCA_019985065.2 of Arctostaphylos glauca. Lineage (NCBI taxonomy): Eukaryota > Viridiplantae > Streptophyta > Magnoliopsida > Ericales > Ericaceae > Arctostaphylos > Arctostaphylos glauca. The sequence goes on along the minus strand of JAHSPW020000014.1, from coordinate 15,922,229 downwards.
TGTCGGCTTACGTAGGTTTTCCTAGTGGTAAATTTCTCATTTGGGACTTTGGTATTTTTTTGTGCAGAAATCGAGTGGTGTTATTCTAAGAGAAGAAGATATTGTTGTTAGCAATGTCAAGATCGATTTGACACGTGGGACAAGTAATCCGCTAGAGAGGTACTTCTAACTAATACGGGGTTTGCAGGCTGATATTGGAAAATAACTTTCTTTGAAACTAATACGGTCACTAAATATTCTCAATTTTGCATGCATGAAATCTTCCAGGATCAACTTTTTCAAGGTATGTAACTCTTCAAGACTTGACTTATTGTTCAAATTTTCAGTTTTTTTTTCTTGTTTGTTTCCTGCTTCCCTTCTTGGTCTCTTTGTCATTGGTATCACACTGCATGACTAACTACTATACTTACATTCAGGATTATGATAGCGATGAGAAGTTTTCTATTCCAGAAGATCGCATAAGCCACTTGCTCCCAACATCTTATCAAGATTGGATAGTGAGGGTGTACTCCAAAAAGCCAGAACTGGTCTGTAAATAATACAGTATTCGTGGTTTGTTCGTGTTGTCTCTCGATTAACTTTAGCCCGACTAACAGAATTATCCAAACGAAATATGCAGGTAGGAGTAATTTCCGAGGCTTTCGAAAATTTTCAGTTAAAGACATACGGTATCAAAGCTCAGGTACATGCAACACCAGAGAAGAAAAAGCAGCGCATATGAGGTAGGCGCTATCGACATTGCCTCTCCTATTCATCCTTCTGCCACAATACAAATTCACAAAATCTTGAGGGTTCCAAACAGTCTTTGATATGGTTTCAAGTGGAAAAGGGGTTCATTTTGACTACGTCGGAACAAATTCTTCATCCTCAGAATCAAGACTTTTTACAATTTCACTGACGAGCTTTCTCGTTAAGAGCATGAATTCTCCTTTTAGGTCTTTAATTCGCTCTTGTTCTAAGATATGTATTGGCTGCAGGATGATGTTGATAATATTATTTGGAATTCCCGCCCACCAAATGACTTCTCCCGATTGTCATTGCTTTTACGATTGTCATTGCTTTTACGATTGTGTCTCTCTTGTTTACCATCCACTCTGCAAATCCATTTGAACTTTTTTTGGCAGTCACCTTTCAGTTCTCATTTGGTTGGCATTTGCCATTTCCTTTTCCCCTTTGGTCTTTATAGGCCTAACCTTTCTGAGCCTCTTAAATCCTTTTTAACTTCTCTATTTCCTATTCTCTTCCCTTACCCAAATCCTCGATCCAAATACAGCTTTATGATCGGAATCTGTCCTTGCAGGCCCATGGATGCAATCATGCTGCAAAGCTTTTCCTTCTTATTCCTTTCAGTTAACCACTATCTGATTGATAGACAAATTCTTCGGTGGGCTCGAAAATTCACTGTAAGATGAGGTCTCAATTCTTGTTCTGTTCGTTGGGGAAAAATTTGAGCCATTTTGTGAGACATGATTGAGGGCATATGATTGTGTAAACCAGAAGTATGGTGTGAATCTATTTATGTTATCAGAATTTTGTCAAAACTTATTATAAATTCTTCTCTATGCATGTCTTTTAGACTTCAATGGGCTGGTTAAATTGTTAGGAATAAAGTTCCGTTTGTTTGACCACTGCAAGGTGATACAAATGAACAATAAGCGAATGATTGAGTGAGAGCATGGCAAGAGAGATTTATCATCTCAAACTTGCAGGTTTGACTCTCATTGTCAACAAAACTATCTGTGGGGACATCGGGATTAGTTAATGTGCAAAAAAAAACTTGCCTGAACACCCGGTTATTGGAGAAAAAAAAAAAAGCAAATAGAGAAGGGAGACCTTGGGCAAAATGGCTTCCCAAATAGAGGAAAGAAAGCAGTGTTTTCTTAAAGCTGACAAAATAGGAAATAATTTAATCCGTTACAGTTTGAGTTCCCTTTTCACGATACCTCTTACCCGTTATATTCTAACAAAAATAAAACAAAAAAATCAAGTCGTGTGAAATAAAAAAGAAGCCAAAATACAAAATGTTGCAGGGTTAGGACACTCAATCCAAATGTTGCAGCTATATAAATCATGAAAAATGAGAACCACTCAAATTACCAAACAAAGATAAACCTGGGTGTCAATTTGTTTATGTGATTACATTTTTGTCTTGAAAATCGAAATGAACCAGAATCAGCTAAAACGATCGAATGAATATTCTCTTCCATGGACTTTTGGAATGCCTACTTCCATTCGCATTCTCGAAAACTAGAAAGACAGAATTGTTGACACTAACTGGCAATCTTGTAGCTTGGATTGGCAAGATTATCAAGGCCAGAAACCACTTGAATTGACTCTATCACATCTCCAACCTTAACGTCTGCCAAAAAGTCTTCATTTTGTGTCACGTAACCGAAAACAGCATATCGACCATCCAATATGTTGGCATTACTTGGAGTTAGTTCACTTTCTTTCAATAGCCAAAACACTTGGCTTGAAGCAGAATTGTCATCAAACTCCTGGCAATGGTAAGATAAAAGTAAATAAAAAGGGTATTTTCCAATTAGAAATACGACTAGTAAAATTATCATAATTGGAATTCTCACATCTCTGGCCATGGCCATTGTTCCAAATGCATTGAATGGAAGCTTTGTTTGAGCCTTGTAAAGACCAAGCTCCTGATCAAGCACAAATTCATTCTAAAAACATAAGAACATTACAGCAGAAGTCATATTATAAAATTCTAAGCACTTGGAAAGAAAAGATGCAAGCGAGAAAAGAGAGCATCAAACAAATGAATCAAGGGATTGTTGAATCGCAAGACGCAATAGTATGTCAATCAGAAGACTCAATCTAACCAAGGTACCATAGGAGATTTTTGGAACTTGGCAATTTAGTAGATTTTTTAAGCTATGCTGACCACACCACTGCCCCCTTTTGTCTATTTACTTGTAAGCTAAAAAACTTCATCCATCGTGCAGCTGAAAGAAACAAAGAAATGAAAAAAAATAACGCTTCATCAAGTATGTCATTATTATGCCATAGTGTTACACCTTGTACAAGCACCCACCAAGACAAAGATATTGACTAGGAGATTGATAAAGATGAATGCCGAAAGTTACCCTCACAAAGAAAAAAGAATGCTGAAGACTTACTTCCAAAGTTGCTCCATAGAAAGGTGCTTTCTCTCCTGCAGCCATAATTTCCAATGGAACTGTACGTGTCTTTTCTGTACTAGGATCAATAAATCCCTCTGCAGGTCCCTCTGGATCTCCAGTTTGGACTACAAAGCCATCAGCTGCAGCAAACCCAATTTATCCCTTAGCCTTGTGAGGCATATCTAAGTGTCGAACATATAATTAAGCACTGTGTGTCTATTTAAATACTAAAAACTGAAAAAAGGAGAATTGTTTCTTACCTCTTTGGATTTCCATGCCGTCATAAAAATGCCTTTCCACCAAATCCACGAAATTTCCAGCGGTTACTGGAGCATTATAACCATCCAGGACAATGCGGAACACACACTCTTCTAGGCTAGGGTTGTCCTTGACCTTGACCTTCATATCCACAGTGGCTCTTCCTTTCAATAGAGGCAATTTTTGGTATTCTTCAGGCACTTCGTAGGGGAAGCCATCCACCATATCCTCTTCAACACTGCAGAAACCCAATGCCCCAGGAAGATCTCAGCTGCAGTCAATGACAAGTTATATATGAGAATAGTTTATTCTAAGCTTTAGTACTACAAGTTCTTCCTAACCCTTATTTCTAAATGTACGACATAGTTATAACTCATAAGAAAAGGAAGACATTCTCACCAACAATCTTGTTACAGATGAAAATCTATTTTCAGATAGCTATGGACTGATGGTCTAAGAAACTCGAATGGTGACACAGGACACAGGTATTTTATGACATGGCCATGTCGATTGCAGCCATTTTAGGAAAGAAAAGCACGGAACGTACATGTCATCAAATATATGCGCTGGGTTACATCCACTTGTGTAATACTGAATATTTACCTATCCGTTTCTAGAAATCAATTCATCCAATTCCATATACCAGGAAAAAGTATAAAAAACTTTAGAAAGTTCTTCATTATAAGCAAATTGGATGTTTTGGGAATTGGAACAACTAAACTTCAGAAGCTAAAGGAGGTGGGATTAAACTCATAAATTTGAGATTTATTTGGCCTCAAAATTCAAGGATACAGCATTAAGGATGCCATATATAACCAAAAAATAAACGTATGACCAGGCAACCTTACCATAAACGCATGACTAAGTAAATTTCTCAAATATTTCTCAAGCTGAGCATCAAGGTTCACGGCATGTAAATTTCATCTTCCTAACTTATCTTCAACCAACACAACATACATACATTACTGATAAAATATCATCTTCACAAAACACTTAGTATTTCCTTTAGAGTTTGTGTCTGACATGCAAGTGCAGAACCAAGTCTAGTTATTTATACTTACCCTCCAACATAATTAAGTAGCTCCTTCTGTTTAGATGCTACCGCATCACGATTTCTATCTTCCACAATCCGTTGGAGCTCATCCATGCCGGCTTCGAGCTTGTCAAGCAATTCTACTCCGTGGTCCTTCTTTGATTCAGCCAATCCCGAAACAATTAGACTTTTACCCTGCTTGAAGGCCCTAGAGGCTTGCCTCACATTCTACACGTAACAAGCAAATGAATCTCCATTACCAATTGATCCAACTCTCCCCAAATAATTACAAGAAATTTCATTACTATGACAACAAACCCGGAAATAATGGAAAGGATGATGGATTGGAAATTTCTCACTCTTTCAACGGAATCAAGCGCCTTGACTCCAGCAATCTTGAGACTGTCTGTGATATCTTCAAGTGGCTTTTGAACCTCCCTTATAGCTTTGTTGTCAATAGGCAAAGCATATCTCAACAATGCGCCCGGGTCCTTAATTGGCGGCCCCGAGATCAAAACTGACAAGTCCGAAAATGTTGGATTGACAGCATTGGCATAACTAGACCAACCCAAAGTAGGTGCCCCAGTTATCAATCCAGCAGCTAATGCTATCGAAATTGCACATTCCTTCCATGGAAATAACCTATCTTTCTGCCCAAATAACAAAGTTTCGTTAAAATCTCAACACCTATAGGTTATAACAACAACACTGCAGTGTTCTAGGGAAATGCAGAAACAAATGAAATTAAATAACTTTATCAAAACAAGCTTCTGTTTTTTCAGGGAAGGAAGAAGAAAATAAAATTGAAAAACTGTAACCAAACAGGACTCAACATCGTTTATGCAATTTCCAAAACTCCACCATCCGAACCACTATCCACATTTACGTATATGTAATTACAGTTACCTGTTTATTGCGGGAAGGGATTTCTGAAGAACAGCGTGGTCCGAATCTGTGAAAGGATTTACTCTTCTGAAAATTTGAAAATGGGACAAAATTGGTGGCTGTATGTGGGTTGAAGAGTTTTGAGGCGGTAGAAAGAGAAGAACAGTAATGGCAGGATATAATTGCTGCCATGGGAGTTGCAGGTCAACAGAAGGCAAACAACATTTAGGGTTTAGGATAAAAAAATATTGTGAAGGGGGATGTATGTATGGTTAGAGAGAGAAAGTGATAGATATAGGGAAACAGATAACAGTGGATAAGGTGTAGGAAGAGGGAAGAAAACACATCCACTGGAGTTGAATATTTTGGAGTTCTGGATTCAGGATAAGATGGCAAGATTTTGGATTGGGCCTGAGGGTTGGAAGGCTGGGCCTACATCGAAATGAATTTGTACCCAAACAAAAGGCGATCATTATGGCTGTCACAAATTATTCATACACATCCGTACATCCGCACATAGATGTGTCTGAAATTGTCAAATAAACGTTTGTATCCTTCACAATCATGTGAGTTCACATATATTCGACGGTTCCGAAAACATCTGTATCCGTATGTGCACAAATCATTTGTATTTTTAGACTTTTCGCCTGGTTAGACTAGAATGGCGAATTTTTGTACAACAAACACTTTACACACACTTACATCTAAGTGGGGACCCCACACATACTTTGACATGTGTAAATATAAAAGTATTTGCGGTTGTAGCAAAGTTGTATTGCTGCCATATCTATTTAATCAGAAATTATAATGAAATAAAAATTATCTTTTTACGTGACGTAAAATAACACTCATTGTGATTTTATTTAATGATTCGAATCGTTGATTTGATTTCAAACAACCATAACAATCTTCCATGTGCTTAGAGATGCAATGGTGACCAATTTGAGGACAACTCTCATATATCGTGCGAAAAAAAGAAATTTTTTTGAAGGGTTTAGTTTTGAAGATGGAGCATGGATGTGTGGTCTTTCAATTATGGATCTGCGGATCTTATTCAATCACAAACTTTTAAGTTTGATTTTTCAGTATTCGAGGAGATTGATTACGTTGCGTTTCTCAAGCATAAGAATGTCGGATAACAATAAAGACTTATTTGAGTTATATTTGTTTGTAGAACAGTGAATGGTTTAGATTATGAGCTACACATGAATGAATACCCACAAGAAGGTCAATTGTGATCATCGAATGAGACCTTAATAGGTTTTGTTTAACGTCATAATAAAAATCACATGATAAATCGTCACATAAGAGTATCATGATTCAAATTGAAGGTGCATGTTTTCAACATGAAACTTATAGAATTGTCATTCTTAAATCTTTGATGAATTGTTTAAAAGAATATTAACTTATTATCATTTACGCATGTGCATAATATTTGAGTACATGTGTAACGTCTTGAAGGGGATCCTAAAACACTTGAACAATTAGAATTTTTTTTTCATTTTTTTAAGCTTTTACTTGTTTATTTTTGTGGTTAGAGTTTTGTCTTTGGAGCACGAACACCATTTTATAGCACGAAATACTTTTTAAAAGGACAATAAGTGAAAAGTATCTTCAAATGCACTGTAAACCTCTTTTATCTTGAACAAAGTACATGTTAGTAATGTAAGCCACAATATTACATAATCATAAACTTGCACTGTATATCATACAATTGACTCCACGAAAGAATGACGGATTCAAATTTAAGGACATCCTGTGGTTCAACATAAAAGTAAAAAAAATATTTGACAATATAATTGGTTATAAGATTATTAAGAAAGAATAAGGCCTAGCAATCCAAATTTGTACGGGGAAGTTGTAATCGTGAAATCGTCTGGAGTATGTGATTGGTGTATGAAAGGCACCTGACCCAAAAATATGGGAGGAAAGAACCATTCGGAGAGCACATGACCCAAAAAGTGTAATTTGCCACTGAATTGCCCAAAAACTAATGAGCAATATCTCAACTCTAAGCAAATTTACCAATTAGTGCCATGAATCTAATAAAGTCATCCCATACAATTCATATTGCTAAATCTCCCAAATTTCTGAACTTAATAAGAAAAACACACAAGCGTACCATAAAAATCTAAACATCCAAATAGTTCTAACAGGAAAGAAATTGGGGGAATCAAAAGACACTCCTAAGTTGTCAGTGAGTGATTATCAAAATTAGACTTGTGATAGCTGCAGCTCAGGCTTTTGCTTCGTCTTTTGATTGTCATTGGTCTTTGACTTTGGGGTGGAGCTGTAGTATGCTGCGTATAGAGCGAGTTGGGCAAATGCAAATATTGCTCCAACACCGTTGCCAGTCTACAACATAAGCAACAAACGTATTAATCATGTGTACCAGATTTCAAAGGACTAATAGAATGGAGTAATTTTTGGTCGTGTTTGGATCTTAAGAATTGGTTTTCGGGAGCGAATAGAAAACCAAAACAAAAATTGGAAAGAAAGGTTTACAAGATTTGGTTCTTTTGCATCTACAAATCTTTGCATAAATTCGAGATCTAAACCAACATCTTAGATGTGCATGATTACGGAATTTGATGCATTGTTTACCTAATCTTTGAAGTTTTTTGACTTGATACTTTGATTTCAATGACCTAACCCTCCAATTATTATCTTTTTGAAAGTGAACTTTCTTAACAAGACCCCAACTTAAACTATAAAAGATAGAAACATTTTCAAAGCATGAAAATTACAAGAATAAATATAATCTTTCTTATTGAAAGTACGAATCAAACATAACTCTTTTTTTTTTTTTTTTACCATTTGAGAAGTTACTACCTAAGTTTTGTATAATCAAGTTTATCTACCTATTGGGCCCTTCATCAAACTAAATACATTATTGTTCTGGGCCTACAACAATTCATTTACTAGCTTTAGCCCAGGGCATCTTATGAAGTTGAAATAAGAAAACTACACAAAAAAGTAAGACCTGAAAACTAACGAATCTTACCAAGATGTACCAGTCAATCCTCATGGTGGGGGGAACTTTTATGACGGCGTAGAGCGCCCAGACAATACCATTAGCGAAAGCGGCCACTGATAGCCAAAAAGGCATATATTCCACACTTTTGGTCTTGATAACCTTACTCTGTTTATAGGAAGTAATCAGCTCAGTCAAACAAAAGGGCGTGTTTGTATTCATGCTATATATAAAAGTACGCATACCTAAATATATAGTTGTATAGATGTATGTGTGAATTTATATTAAATCTTGTAAAAGCAGGGGATTTGGTGAAGTAGACATACCATGATGGTAAGAGGGGAGGAATACAGAATCAATCCAAATACGACGGAGAAAACACCGACAAGGATGGATCTCTTGGCAGAAGAGTGGATTGCTAGGAGTGCAACACAAGCAATAATAGCAGTGACCACCACCTCGCCCAAAAGCCAAAGAAGTATCTTGCACTGAAATATATGAATTAATTAGGCAGACAATCATATAAGCTTAGCCAATTTCCATGTACTAAAGGAGCAGGAAGAAGAGGACCATAGTCAGACACAATCTAACATATGTTTAAACGGAAAAAAGAAAGAAAAGAAAGCACAATCTAACATGGAGAAGACCCTCTGGTGTAGATGCTTGAATACAATCTGAATGAATGCTTAAAGGAAAACAGTCAAATAGTTTGAGACTAATAAATGCCAAATCCATTTCCATTGTAATTGCATTCCCCAGGCATCAAATAGTGTTACTTATGATCCACCTTCTGCATGTCTCACAGGAGAAATTCATGTTGATTTCTCAAGAATCATTCTTCAAAGAAAATGGAGTAAAACCTTACTATCACACACAAATTTAATCGGTGGGTCCAACTCCTAGTAAAGAAGTGTTTAAAATTGTGTTCCATAGTTGTTTTTATAACCCAAAGTGTCAGGATCAACTTACGCACATGTCTACCAATTTGTGGATAATCATAGGTTTACATGTACTTATTTTTTCTCCATCCATAATAATCAATTTCTAACTAAGGGGAGTGAACAATAGCGATGTTGGTGAACAAGTAGGAAGAAAGCATACAAACATAAGAGGAAAATGATTAATGGTCTAGCTCATACCCTTTGCTCTTTTGAGAAATATAAGAATATAAAGAGATAGCTCAACTCCAGGAAGAGACCAATGCTATTGATTGTGATAACGAGAGTGCTGTTGGGGGTAACAATGCCGTAAAAAATCCAGAATATACAGTTCATCACAGCTCCAATATATGGATCTGGCTTGAACTCCTCCACAGATTTGTTCTTCCATATTCTATAACAAGTTGGCCTGCAAACGTATAAAAATAAAAGTTAATGTATTGCAAATATAGTGGTGCACAGAAAATCAAGTGTTTGTAGTTTTCTTCCATGCTAAATTCTTATGAAGAGGGTGTGGCGTGACTACTTACCACATGTGGTTTCCCATCTATCTGTCTATCTATCTACACCAAAAGATGCAACAATATATTTTGATATTTAGATGGGTACATTATGCACCCTGGAATTGAAGAATTGGTAAGCATTTTGTACAAAGTTCATAATATTACTCTTAAATTCACAACTTTTAATAACAATTTGTGTGCTTTTTTTTTTTTTAAAACACAAAGAGAATTTATTAATCTTTAAAGAATATACAAATATTAAAAGAAGAAGCAAGCACGACTGCATTAAGTATTATGAGTTTATATACGAAATATATAAATTCATTCATAGGAGAAACAGTTATATACTATGAATTTTATTTTGATATTGTTAAATTTTAAGTATTATGAGTTTTCAAGAAAAATGTTATGAATTTATATAGGAAATATTATGAATTCAAAGAGATTTATTAAGTACATATCATACACACCCAAATAAAAGTGAGAATATTATAATACTTTCTATCTACACAATACATACGTACATACTACATATAGCTAAAATCATCCTCTAACCTCTTCCATTACTCCCCCTCTTCTTTGTTTAGCCTTCCTTGTTAACTAGATTTTTTCTTGCCTTTGTGTATTTCTTACTTCAGATTATTTAAATTTAAAAGTCTAAATCAAAATTATTTTGTTCAAATATGCTAAGAAAATGTTACAAATATTTCTTACTTCATATTACATATGGGACAAAGGATTAGGAGCAAGAGAAATTAAGAAATATTCACCACTAAACTCCCAAAAAAAAGAAAAGAAGAAGCGATCACGATTCATTGAAGGTTACAATTTACAAGCTTTATTAAGAGTAAGATAGACATACGTATCAACAACTTGTAGTTTAAACAAGTAATTAATAATATTTGTAATTCATAAATTATGATTCTTCTGTAAAGCACATTAATAATTACTTATTCGTCTATCGAACAGGACATAAGATTATTCCACGTACATTGAACAATTAAGCCAAAGTTGGACCATGATACAAATCTCAACCGTCGTCTGCTTATTGGACTAGCAACTATTTTGACTAATCCAACGAATAAATTACTAATAAATTCTCCAATGAGTCTGAGTGATGCTCACAGTGATAAAGTAGGTTTTCGATTTGTTGGTAGTTCGTGTCTCCCAATTTCATTCTTAAAAGTGAACTTTTCGAGCCTATTCAAAGGCTGACATAATATTACACTTATCTTGCTTGTGAGAGTATGCCATAGTATTGCCGATTCCAAAAGGATTATGACATAAGACCCAAAAAAAAAAAAAGACACAATACTGACATAAGAACTTTTACTAATTTACAAGTACGGTGCAATCAAAATGCAAAATATGTATTCTTGAGCGGACAAAAAGGCATATATGTTGTAATGTTTTATATCACTCTTAATTATATATTTGTATGTACTCAGTTCTGTGCTAAATGTATGAGTCTCATTTGCAATTGATAAAAGTGGTAAATTATGTGATGATACGCTAAAAATGGTAAATAATTACAATAACGAGAGTGATAGAGAGGTGTATTACATTGGCGAGGAAAATAGCAAAAAAGAGATGACATTCCCTGCAACGGAGAAGATCAAAGCATTAATTACACCAATAAGGAGTTCAACTAAAGTACAGTTGAATAGATCAAAACTCTAAAATCAACTGGATGAAAATTATGTAGTGGCAAGTACTCCAAATTAGAATTGATCAAAACACTAAATCAACAATTGGTACTTAAGTTCGATCATCCATGCTAATTTAATTAGAATTCGAGTTTAATTATCTCGTTTGATGCAATCATGCTTGAAGTATTAACAAAAAAAATTTCACCGATAAAAAACAATGGGATGAATACTAAGATTCTTAATCAAAGATCAAGGAAACTAGTGAATAAGAAATATAACAAAAAGAAACGACATAAAACCACAATATTATGCTGGAACTTCATGATCTAGCATGAATCCAAAATGAATATCGCATGAATTCAAAATGAGATAAGTATTCATGATCCAGTACTTACATTTTTCTTGGTTGAAGATTAGAACTGAATATTGGAGACGTGAGACTCAAAATTGTCTTTATCTTTTATAGTGATCCAAACGTTGCATAAATAAATACTGAATAACTCAATTTTGGAAGAACAGTGTCTTTGTTTGTCAGGAAAATCAACAAACTCGAACAAAAAAATGAACGTTCCTTCATAAAACGCCATTTTAGTTCTTATTTAAGCATTGATCTCGCCAAACACGAAAAAGGAAGATCGGCCTATGGCTAACATTAGGAGAGAGAGAAGAGAGAGAGAGAGAGAGAGAGAAGTTTACCGATAATGCCGATGACAGTACGAGCAAGTGTTGCGTTCACGGCCATCTTCGAAGCTTTGGTCAGAGAGAGAGAGAGAGAGAGAGAGAGAGAGAGAGAGAGAATTGTGTGAACTTGAGAGACGGTTATATAGCCAACAGAGGAGTCCGAATTCCTGAAGAAGTATCCCGAACTTGTAGCAATTCAGGACAACGTCTCATATCCGGAGTACAAGTTTTGGATTAGGATTAGTATAAGTTCAGCCTTTATCTGGTTTCAGATTTTACTCTCTCTAAAAAAACACGACACGTATAAATCCACGCCTCTCTCTCTCTCTCTCTCTCTGTATATCGATACTCAAAGGACTCCATGTATATCTATATCTATATCTATATCACTCTCTATATATTATACACGTCCCCCGCAAAATGTTCAATCTCAGTGCATGCGAGAGAACACGACGTCGGGGCCGTTTAGTTTGTTATCTAATCAATGTAATTGGTGCTGGTTTTCCGTGTAATTACAACCACTACCCTCAATGCGGATAGTACATTATCGTGGTTCGGTTCGGACCTTGTGTCATGCATGGTCCAACGGCTCTAACCTTTTTTCATAACTCACATGTGGGAAATTTTCTTTAATTTTTGTAGCCAAGTCAATATTAAATTATTTATTTATTTATTTATTTTCAAAAATTAACATAACAAATATGATCGTTTTATTTTTTGATAAAAAACAAATATGATCGTTGATGGGTATAAAACCATTAGCTGCACTTACTTGGCTCTCTGTCATGCTATGGTCTTCTTGATTGTCCGTGTGCAAGACAATAAAAAGGTTTACAAGATAAGAATAGCAAGATTTTAAGACGATCATGATGTCTAAGCCTTCATCCTATTTCTGAGAAATAGACCTAATAGAACTCCAAAGCTTGGAGAGATAAAGGTCCAGTCTCATTCAGTGAAAGGTTCTTGTCAACCTTGTTTATTTCACCTAAGTTTTATAGATACCAACTGTGGAGTTTGAATGGTTGGAAAATTTATTGAAATCCTCCATTTCGGAGTTACAAATTAAGTGGGACCCGATCTTCGTACGGAGTGGTCCCACATACCGTTGTGTTCGTCTCCGGGTGGAGATTAACCTCGTGTGGTTGGTTTTCATATATGGATGAATTGGGAAATTGTCCTTAAAGTGAGCCATATGCTCATTGGTAAAAAGAAGGTATGTGGGTTTGTCCCACATTGATTGGAGAAGGAAAAATCCTTGAGTCATATGCTTATATATGGTATTGGTAAAAGGAAGGTATGTGGGTTTGTCCCACATTGATTGGAGAAGGAAAAATCCTTGAGTATATTACTAGGATTTTTGCACAAGGGCTTGGCCCTTAGGGTTATAGAAATTTTGTGAGCGGGCGAGCGCACACACAATTCCACACGCGCACGCCGCCGTCCGTCCGACCGAGAAGGTCGGGCCCGGGGGCCGTGGGTTGTGGGCTTGGGCTAATCAATATATATCTTTTTAGGAAAAATTAATTCGCATTGGGCTTGGGCCCAAACGGATTTAATTTTTTAACCCGTTGAGGCCCGTAGCATTTAAATTGAACAGGCGCGCTTTTCTGTTCCAAAAAGACGCGTCTTTCTTCTCCGATCAGTCACGAATTTTCGATCAGTTGCAATCCCTCTGAATGGACACCTCTGTACTTATAAATACAGAGGTCGGCCTCATTTTTCCAGTACGAAAAAATCTTCTGCACTCTCTGTCCCATTAACTTCTGAGATTACATCGCGGTTTTCCGGTTCGCCTGTCGAAAGGATCGAAGTGCTGCCTCCTTTCGTCGATAGTCGTTGTATCCTGGGAAGCAAACGTCCGATTGTCCCATTAGCACCAGTGTGGGGGACGTAATTTGCTTTAAGGACAGAGTAATCTACTCGCCTCGATTCGCCAATCTTCGGAACCCTAAGATTTGTTTTTGTAAGTTTCTGCATATCACTGCTGTTCTTGTGTTCTACTGTGTAACATATTGCGTGACTGGAAATTTGATTTTCGTACACCGGAAACAACAATCTTAAAGCAAATTAAAGTACTTTTTCTTTTTCCCGAAACAATTTGTCAAAAACAGAGTATAAGTTTCTGGGTCAACAGTGGGAGATTCAATTTGTCCGAAACAATGTTATTTTTTTTTTTAAACGTATTATTACTCACTGGATTTGCTGTTATTTTTGGATTAAAAAAAAAACACATAAGAGTTAGTACTTACAGTTTTATGTGTATGAGATAGCAATAGCAAAAGATTATTAGAAAATCAAAAGTTTATATATTTGTGTGTTGATATTTCTTGAATAGGAAAATGACATCTGTTACCGAGAAAGGAAATGCAACCCCTACAGAGAAGGGAGGTCAAAACTCGGGTCAAACTCCTACAGTTGTGCCTCCTGCAGTTGTGACTGCACCGGTTGCCACCAATGTGCCCATCGGCCATGCTGAGAAACCAGAGAAGTTCAATGGAACTGAGTTCAAAAGATGGCAACAGAAAATGTTGTTCTATCTTACGACGCTTCAGTTGGCTAGGTTCCTCAAGAAGGATCGTCCAGAAATTCCAGAGAACGAGGCAGACTTCCAAGCTGTTGCTGCCATTGAGGCCTGGACAAATTCTGATTTTTTGTGCAAGAATTACATTCTCAATGGATTGGACAACACGTTGTATAACGTGTACTGCTCGGTCAAGACTGCCAAAGAACTCTGGGTTTCTTTGGATAAGAAGTACAAGACCGAGGATGCTGGCATGAAAAAATTTGTCGTCGGTAGGTACTTGGACTACAAAATGGTGGACTCTAAATCCGTCGTGTCACAGGTTCAAGAGCTCCAGGTTATTCTGCATGAGATTCATGCAGAAGGGATGACTCTTAGTGAGTCATTCCAAGTGGCTTCCATTATTTGGAAACTTCCGCCGCTTTGGAAAGATTTTAAGAACTATCTAAAGTACAAGCGTAAGGAAATGAATCTGGAGGATCTTGTTGTACGACTGCGAATTGAGGAAGATAATATGAATGCCAAGAAAAAGGGTACACCTTCTTTTCAGTTCACAGCCAAGGCCAACGTGGTGGAACATGCCAAGAAGCACAACAACAAAACTAAGAAAAGAAAGCAACCAGACAGATGGCAGACTTTTGCTCCAAAAAATGGGAGCAACAAGAAGGCTCGATTTGATGGGAAGTGTTTTTTTTGTGACAAGTCTGGACATCGGGCTGCTGACTGTTACAGCAAGAAAGAGAATTTTAAGAAGCATCCAGCGCAAGCGAATATGATTGAGGTGCAGAATGTTACAAATGGAGTTTCAAAATTGAACCTCTCAGCAGTAGTTTCAGAAGTTAACATAGTGGATTCGAATCCCAAAGAATGGTGGATAGATACCGGAGCCACTCGCCACGTATGCTCAGACAGGAAGATGTTCACTAGCTACCAACCGGTGGATTCAGGCGAACAGCTTTTTATGGGTAACTCTTCAAGCTCCAAGGTCAATGGACAAGGAAAAGTGGTTCTAAAAATGACTTCTCGACGTGAGTTGACTTTAAATGAAGTGCTGCATGTGCCCGAAATTCGTAAGAATTTAGTGTCTGGCTCGCTACTTAGCAAGAATGGTTTTCGACTGGTTTTTGAATCAGATAAGGTTGTCTTGTCTAATAGTGGTGTGTATGTAGGAAGTGGATACATGTCCAATGGCATGTTTAAGATGAATGTAATGACTAAGGTTCCGGCCTCTCCGGGTTCTAATGAAATAAACACATCTTCTGCGTATATCGTTGATTCTTCTATTTTATGGCATACTAGGTTAGGACATGTGAATTTTGGTTCTTTACGTCGTTTAATTAACCTAGACTGTTTACCTAAATTTAATATAAACACAGAACATAGATGTGAAGTTTGCGTTGAGGATAAAATGACAAGAAATTCTTTTCACAAAGTAGAAATAAGCACAGAACCTCTAACATTAATCCATACGGATCTGTGTGATTTAAAATTTGTACAGACTCGAGGTGGTAAAAAATATTTTATTACTTTTATCGACGATTGTACAAGATATTGCTATGTGTACTACTCAGGAGTAAGGACGAAGCCTTAGAAAAATTCATTCACTATAAGAATGAAGTTGAAAATCAACTTGGCAAGAGAATTAAGGTAGTTCGTAGTGATAGAGGTGGCGAGTATGAAGCACCTTTTGGTGAATTCTGTGCTCAACATGGAATAATTCACCAAACTACAGCTCCTTATTCACCTTAACAAAATGGTATTACTGAACGAAAAAATAGAACTCTAAAGAACATGATAAATGCCATGTTGATTAGTTCAGGATTGTCACAGAATTTGTGGGGGGAAGCAATTCTCTCTGCAAATTATATCCTGAACAAAATTTCACACAAGAAGACAAATGCCATACCTTATGAATTGTGGAAAGGTCGGAAGCCTTCCTACAAATACTTAAAAGTGTGGGGGTGTTTGGCTAAGGTGGCGGTTCCTCTACCTAAGAAGGTTAAGATAGGACCAAAAACCGTTGATGGTGTATTCATCGGTTATGCGAATAACAGCAGTGCATATCAATTTCTTGTCATTAAGTCAGAAATTCCAGAGATTCATGTTAATACAATTATGGAATCAAGGAATGCTACTTTCTTTGAGCAGATATTTCCATATAATAATACACCGGTAGTTAGTTCCGCTAAGGAAACTAATGATATGGAAATTGATGTTGTACCAATCCAAGAGGTTATGGAAAAGGATGAGGATGAGCCTAGACGGAGTAAATGGGCAAGAACAGTAAAATCTTTTGGTTCAGATTTCCTAACTTATATGTTGGAAACTGAACCGCAAAGTTTTAAAGAAGCTATGTCCTCTCCCGAGGCTCCTTTATGGAAAGAAGCCATCAATAGTGAAATTGAGTCCATTTTGCAAAATCATACCTGAGAACTTGTAGATCTCCCACCAGGTTGCAAACCTTTGGGATACAAGTGGATATTTAAAAGGAAGATGCGAACGGATGGATCAATACATAAATATAAGGCGAGACTAGTCGTTAAAGGATACAAACAGAAAGAAGGTTTAGACTACTTTGACACTTACTCACCTGTTACTAAGATCACATCCATTCGGATGTTAATTGCGTTTGCAGCATTGAACAATCTCGAGATACATCAGATGGATGTAAAAACAGCTTTCCTGAATGGTGACCTTAAGGAGGAGATCTACATGGAACAACCAGAAGGGTTTAAAGTTGTTGGGAAAGACAACAAAGTGTGTAAGCTTGTTAAATCATTGTATGGTTTAAAGCAAGCGCAAAAACAATAGCATGAAAAGTTTGATAATGTCATGATCTTGAATGGTTTCACCATCAATGAATGTGACAAATGTGTATATGTCAAAAAGACTGACAAAGGTTATGTCATTGTATGTTTATATGTGGATGATATGTTGATAATTGGTAGTAATGATCAAGTAATCAAGGTCACAAAGAAATTGTTGAACTCAAAATTTGATATGAAAGACTTAGGTCTAGCAGACGTCATTCTAGGAATTAAAATTACTAGAACATCTGAAGGTATCATCTTGTCTCAAAAATATTATATAGAGAAGATACTCGAAAGGTTCAACAAGAATGACAAGAGCATAGCAAAAACGCCGATAGATTTAACGTTGCACCTATATAAGTATATAGGTACGAGCGTTTCTTAATTAGAATATGCTCGTGTTATAGGCAGTCTAATGTACTTAATGAACTGTACAAGGCCAGATATAACATATTCAGTTAGTAAGTTAAGTCGTTATACTAGTAATCCCGGAAGGGATAACTGGACGGCTATAATCAGGGTACTTAGGTATTTAAGATACACCGCTGATTATGGATTGCACTATACACGATATCCAACAGTACTAGAAGGATATAGTGACGCAAACTGGATAGAGAAGATACTCGAAAGGTTCAACAAGAATGACAAGAGCATAGCAAAAACACCGGTAGATTTAACGTTGCACCTATATAAGTATATAGGTACGAGCGTTTCTCAATTAGAATATGCTCATGTTATTGGCAGTCTAATGTACTTAATGAACTGTACAAGGCCAGATATAGCATATTCAGTTAGTAAGCTAAGTCGCTATACTAGTAATCCCGGAAGGGATCACTGGACGGCTATAATCAGGGTACTTGGGTATTTAAGATACACCGCTGATTATGGATTGCACTATACACGATATCCAGCGGTACTAGAAGGATATAGTGACGCAAACTGGATATCGGATACCGATGATTCAAAATCCACAAGCGGATTTGTATTTACTCTAGGTGGAGCTGTTGTGTCTTGGAAATCTACCAAACAAACTTGTATTGCAAGATCCACCATGGAGTCAGAATTTATCGCTTTGGATAAGGCTGGTGAAGAAGCTAAATGGTTACGTCACTTCTTAGAAGATATTCCAAACTGGCCAAAACCTGTGTCTGCAATTTGCATACATTGCGATAGTCAATCCGCAATAGGCAGAGCACAGAGTAATTTGTATAACGGAAAGTCTCGTCATATACGTCGATGACATAATACCGTTAGGCAACTAATTTCTAATGGAGTTATTACTATTGATTATGTAAGATCAAAGAATAACATCGCGGATCCTCTAACCAAAGGGTTAACTACAGAATTAGTTGTTAATACATCGAGGGGAATGGGGCTAAAGCCCATATCATAAAAGTTGCTACAACGGCAACCCTACCTAGCTGACTGGAGATCCCAAGATCTAGGTTCAAAGGGACAACCGAGTTGTATGCGACTTAGGAATATCACTGTGGAGACTATGTCTCCTACCCATTCCTATGATAAAACAGTGATGCCTGCAGCGTTTTAGGTTAAGCATTGCTTTTAATGATTCTTATATTTTGGTAAACCAAATGGAGTATAGCAGGATACTCTTAATAAGAATCACCTATATGAATGTGAAGGAGCCGCTTCTATGAGATTGTCAAGGGCTGAAATCTCTATAAACATTCATGAACACCAGGAGTGTCCCAGGGCCATAATGGGCACAACCGTAAGAACCAAACTGCGTCAGGAAGTATTTCGTGTGATGGCTATTGTCTTGGTTTACACAAATGGCTGAACAGTTCAAGACATCGCTTTCACTGGTTAGCTAGTAAATCCGATGGTTATTCACAGGAGAAGGTTCAAAGCCAAAAGCTACCTTACTCTATATGGAATACGTCCTATTGTATTCTCAGAACATCTGCATCTGCATCTGCACTCTCATAGCATGGTTTATTCTGCCAATTTCATTCATGTGGGGGATTGTTGGAAAATTTATTGAAAACCTCCATTTTGGAGTTAAAAATTAAGTGGGACCCGATCTTCGTACGGAGTGGTCCCACATACCGTTGTGTTCGTCTCCGAGTGGAGATAACCTCGTGTGGTTGGTTTTCATATAGATTTTGGATGAATTGGGAAATTGTCCTTAAAGTGAGCCATATGCTCATTGGTAAAAGGAAGGTATGTGGGTTTGTCCCACATTGATTGGAGAAGGAAAAATCCTTGAGTATATTACTAGGATTTTTGCACAAGGGCTTGGCCCTTAGGGTCATAGAAATTTTGTGAGCGGGCGAGCGCACACACAATTCCACACACGCGCGCGCGCGCCGTCCGTCCGTCCGACCGACCGACCGGGCGGGTTGGGTTGGGCCGTGGGTTGTGGGCTTGGGCTTGGGCTTGGGCTAATCAATATATATCTTTTTAGGGAAAATTAATTCGCATTGGGCTTGGGCCCAAATGGATTTAATTTTTTAACCCGTTGAGGCTCGTAGCATTTAAATTGAACAGGCGCGCTTTTCTGTTCCAAAAAGACGCATCTTTCTTCTCCGATCAGTCACGAATTTTCGATCAGTTGCAATCCCTCCAAATGGACACCTCTGTACTTATAAATACAGAGGTCGGCCTCATTTTTCCAGTACGAAAAAATCTTCTGTACTCTCTGCATACATAGCATCCCATTAACTTCTGAGATTACACCGCGGTTTTCCGGTTCGCCTGTCGAAAGGATCGAAGTGCTGCCTCCTTTCATAGATAGTCGTTGTATCCTGGGAAGCAAACGTCCGATTGTCCCATTAGCACCAGTGTGGGGGACGTAATTTGCTTTAATGACAGAGTAATCTACTCGCCTCGTTTCGCCAATCTTCGGAACCCTAAGATTGGCTTTTGTAAGTTTCTGCATATCACTGCTGTTCTTGTGTTCTACTGTGTAACATATTGCGTGACTGGAAATTTGATTTTCGTACACCGGAAACAACATGAAATTCACTGGATTGACATTCTTGCTATAATTGTGTGAATCCTCCATTAAGTCTGCAAAACATTCAACACTAACTTAGTGTCGACCGGTGTTGGGTCTTCAGCAGGTACTCCGACGATCAAGTTAGCATTTGTAGAAGAGTGAAGACAGCTTGAAAGCTCGAGTGAATAGTGCATGTACCTAAGATTAGGAGGTCATTGGAGTATTTGTAGAGAATGAGCCCAACAGTTTGTATTCTTGAGTTTTCGGCTGAGAATGTCGCGTGATGGTCTGAGAATCACAATGCTAGCTCTTGCAACGTGTTCCATGTTCGTGTGGATCGGATGAGCGCGTCTGTATGTCTTGTAACTGTCTTTCCCACATCCTTACGAACAACTATCCGTAACATCGGGATGACGTCTCTACATGATCGTGATGAGCGTAGAGCCCTCACTAGCATGGCCGGAGGTTACCACTTGGAATAAACCAAATACTGGCATTAGTAGCTGATGCCAACCCATAAGAGGTTCGGCGATACTGGGCATGTTGTGCGCTTGGCAATGACCGAGTCACGCCAGGTGGCCCTGTCGAACCCCTCAATCGAGTGTCGGTAAGACCATCCTTCGGTCTGGCCCAATTTGAGACTAGTATAGATGGGTTGAGAGTGATCATAGACCGAAGGCTCACTGCTGTGCGAATTCGGCTTACCACACCAACTTAGCCACTGGAGACCGGAAGAGTATTGGCCCGCATCTTAATTATTCAATTGCAGGTTTTTTATTCCGAGAAGGCCCCGCCAATGACTTTATCAGTCGTCTATATCAATAAAAAGAAAAGGAAAAAAATGACCCTATTAGGCAGACATGACGAAATTCACTTCGCAATTTGCTATGCTTGTTAATTTTTTTTTTTTTTGTACTTTGGCTAAGATTACAGAAAAGATTCAGTGAGCTTTTGTGGGGTGATGACGATGCCAAAGTGAACATTTGGTCAAGTGGACGATATCGACAAGAGGAAGGAAACAAAAGGAGGGTTGGGCATAAAAGGACATGGTAGAACAAAGTGCTGCACTTGTAGCAAAGTGATAGTGAAAATTCAATCAATAGAATGATTCTTCGTGGGTTAAAATAATACCAAGTAAAGTCTGGTGGATGATTTCGGAGAAAAAATTTGATTTTCGGTTCGGTCTCGATTTTCACTAAATATCTCCAGACCGAACTGAACCGATTTAAACTAAATTGAACCAGAACATGTAAAAAATCGAATCGATTTTGAAGTGATTCTGAAGTCTCAACCCGAAATCTCAAAAAAAAACCAATCGAACCGAACCAACCCGAGCCAATTAGCCCAACCTGAAATTCTCGAAAAAAATGGCCGGACAAAAGCACCCTGAACCGATTTCGGTTTTCCTACAATTTCGGTTGGAATTGGGCATCATTCTTTTCACCCTGAACCAATCGATTCGGTTCGTCGTGACACCGGACCGAACTGACTTCATCCCTACCATCCAATGTGAGAGGATATCTGCTCTAATATTTGCTAATTTGAGCACAACTGTTGGAATGGTAAATTCAAGATATCAGACAAAGTTTTGGGAGCCCAAGTGGCTAGGAGAGAATATGACACCCTAGCCAGGTTTTGAGGCTGTGTTTGGCTATGGAGCACGGATACAGATACGATACAGATACAGATACAGCGATATGATAAAATTTAAAAACGTAGGATTAGGATACGTTGGGGTTATGGCTGTAAAAATTAATTTTTTTTAATTATTATTTATCATGTATTATGCACAAAAATGAGCCCAAGCAGAGCATGATCATTTTCAAGCATGCAACTTACATTTGTAGAACATACGGTTCTAGCCATTTTCAATATTCTAAATAGAAAAAATACGAACATCAAGAATAAAGAGTCAATACAGAGAGAGTACAGACTATAGTCACTACTCAGTCCTCACTATGTAATTCAATCTTTAAAGGAGAAGGCTAACTACAATACAATTAGAAAGTGGATGAATTTAGAAGGCATTCAAGGTAATAAGAATAACACAGTTGACAACTTTATGTGTATAGACTATAATCACTACCACTATTAAGGTTGCAATATACATAAAAGAGAGCATTTAACAGAGAGCAATAGTTTCATACTTTCATCTTTTAACAAAGAGACAGTGAAAGAGAAGTAGAGAACTCAACAGCAAGAGCGAGAGAGATAGCACTTAGCAGCAATTGAGAGTGAGGGAGATAGTTGTCGAGCAAGAGTGAGAGAAAGAGAGAGAGAGAGGGATAGCAGTCGAGAGAGAGAGAGAGATCGAACCTGGATAGTTGATTCTATGGGTGTCTCTGTGAACAATCTTTGCAGAAGTTTAATTGATGTAATTATGTTTTTTCCCCTTATGTTTTATTTTGTAATTTTAAAATTTTCATTTTAACCTCTGCCGTATCGGAAATGTATCCGGAAGTATCCGAAATGTATCTATGGCGTATCGGAAACGTATCCGGAAGTATCCGAAACGTATCTAGCGTATCGAAATAGAATTATTTAATTTTAATAATGGATACGTTTTAAGCGTATTGAATACGTATTGGTATCCAATAAGTATCTGATACGCGTATGAGACTAATTTTGGAGTATCATTGCTTTATAGGTGTCTAGGAGTAAAAGTTTCGGTGGATGTTCGGATAAATAGTTAAGGGTCTCATATCACTCAGTAAATTTAAGTTGAGTGATAATAAATTATGAATCTATCTTGAACAAAACCTTTTAGAGCCGTAAGATCTTGTCAAAATCAAATGAAATTTCACAGTTAAATTTGTTCGTCCTGGAGCAATCCGCGGATAGAAATGAGTTTCAAGAGAAGGCAAATAACATTTGAAAGTGAATAGATATAGAGAACAATAATGCTAGTGACACTTCATTTTGTACCTTATATTTTATGTGAGGAAACATCACATCTCCCTACTCTCTCTCTCCCCCCTCTCTTTGTGTGGCCAGTTATGTCTGAACTGTTACCTCAACATGTGACAAAACATGACCTGCAAAAGTGGACAAGTCACTCACGAGGCATAGGAAGAGGTAAGAAAACACATCTGTTGGAGTTGAATATTTGGATTTTGGATTCAGGATAAGATGGCAAGATTTTGGATTGGGTTGGGCTTATGGGCCTGAGGGTTTGAAAGGCTGGGCCTACTTCGAAGTGATTTCGTACCCAAAGAAAAGGAGATCATTATGGCTCTCCCAAAAACCTAGAACGACAAACTTTTACACACACTTTGCACACACTTACATCTAAGTGGGGACGCCACACATACTTTTACGTGTGTACGGCGTTCGATTTAAAAACTTTATATAGGAGAGTCATTTATTTAGAATAAATATAATTATTTTTTTTAGAAATCACACTGTAATATAATGAGAGTAAATTTAGTTTAAACTTAAATTTAGATACCATGTTAGAAATATGAAAATGGGGTATGTGTTGTGGACATACAGCATTAACAAATTTTTATTTTAAAATTTTGAATTTGCGAGTTAATCTCGAAATATTTTTTTAAGTATACGATAAATTTTTTAAATTTAAAAAAAATAAAATTCAGAGAACACAATCGAAAGGGGTTTAGATGAGCGGTGTAAGTCACTTTTTTTAATGCGGCGATGACAACAGTAAAAAGAAAAGTACAAAAATATGTCCATTTTGTCACCGTCGCATTAAAAAAAAAGACCGACACTGCTCATTTAAACCATTTTCGGTTGTAGTTCCTAGATTTTATTTTCAAAAAAATTCTAAAAATTCAACATTAACTTAAAAAAATATTTCAATATTAACTAGGAACTCAAAATTTTAAAATAAAATATTATTAACAGTGTATGTGTACACAACACACTAGGTATTTTATTAAAACTTAAAATAGTAAATACCATAAAAGGGGGCAATTTTGGGGGGTCACGTGACCCCACGTGCCTTTATTGAATTCGCTTTGCGTGTTTGTATGTGTAAAGTGTTTGTGGTTATGGCAAAGTTGTATAGTTGTCTTTTCTTTGATTAACACAAATTATTCGTGTATATCCGGACATAGATATTGTCGAATGCACGTGAGGTTCACATAGTTATGAAGGACTCTATGTGCATCTGATAATTCTAAATACATTTGTATCCGGATGTGCACAAATAATTTATGTTCATAAATTTGTTCGAAATAGAAAGAGTCTTTTCTATTTTTTCGTTTGAAAAGAAAAAAGAATATATTAGAGAATATACGAGGATTTACAAAAGGATGGTTGGTAAGCTACCGACCAAGGCCTAAAGCCCAAATCTCTAGAAAGGGTCTTTTCATTTGATGATCTCCCATCATGACATAACATGCATATGGTCTTATTTAATGATTCGAATGATTCATTTGATTTCCAACAGCCATAACGATCTCCCATGTGCTTGGAGTTGTAATGGTAAACAATTAAAGAACAACTCTCAATTACGGATTTGTAGATCTTATTCAATCACAAACCTTTAAGCTTGATTTTTTTATATCTGAGGAGAGCGATCCAACAAAAGAATGCTAGATAGCAACAAAAACTTGATCGAGTTATATTTGTTTTTAGAGCAATGAATGGTTTATATTATGATCTACACATACGTGCCTAGAAACTAATAGATTTTGACTGTCGAATAAGACCATATAATAGGTCTTATTTTGCTATCATATTAAAATTGCATGACATATCGTCACATTAGAGTACCTTGATTCAAATCGATATTTAAAGAATAGTCATTCTCAAACCTTTCATGAATTGTCTAACAGAATATTAACAATGTTGTTGTTTACACATTTGTGCATTATATTTGAGCACTCTCTAACTTGACATAACATGTAGTGGGCCGAATTGCCAAACCAACTCTAATATGATTACCTTAACATTGAAAACATGAGTGATGATCACCTGTAGAATTTTTCCACCTGAGTAATATCTCGACTCTAAGGGAAAAACACACGAGTCTTAATAGGAGAGGGAATGGGGGAAGCAGAGAGGACACCCGAAATTGCGAGTGATCAGTGATCAATTAGGCTTCTGATAGCTGCTCCTCAAGCTTTTGCTTCTTCTGATTATTATCACTGGTCTTTAATTTTGGCGTGGAGCTATAATAGATTCCGTATAGAATGAGTTGGGCGAAAGCAAATATTGCTCCAATACCATTGCCAGTCTACAACATAAGCAACAAAAGCATAATAATCAACCTATTGGATTACATAGTTCTGGGCCTAAAACAATTCATTTACTAGCTTTAGGGCTGGGCTTCTTACCAAGATGTACAAGTCAATCCTTATGGTGGGGGGAACCTTGATGAGAGCATAACTTGCCCAGGTAGAACCATTAACGAAAGCGGTCACTGATAACCAAAAAGGCATAAATTCCACACTTTTGGTCT
Source organism: Arctostaphylos glauca (assembly GCA_019985065.2). Taxonomy (NCBI): domain Eukaryota; kingdom Viridiplantae; phylum Streptophyta; class Magnoliopsida; order Ericales; family Ericaceae; genus Arctostaphylos; species Arctostaphylos glauca. The sequence continues at coordinate 15,896,453 of JAHSPW020000014.1, read as the reverse complement.
TGATAACCTTAGCCTGTTTATAAAAGTAGTTAGCTCAATCAAACAAAAAGGACACACACATCATATATATGAGACCGGCTCCATGTATCAACACTTTTTTGAATTAATATTAGATCAATATTTAAACTCTTCATTCCTAATTAAATTTAAAGATCCGAACCATTCAATGTGTTTAAAACATGTTTTTAAGAGTACTCGCGAGAAATTAGCTCAAAATATTACCGAAAAAAATTTGATCCAAGCAATGATTCAAAATACTGATAGGAATTATTTTATATATTAGAAAACTTCTAATAAGGAATCTTTCATTTTGTTTTACATACGGACCTCTCATATAAAAAATTGATAATTTTAAAGATATTGAACGATTCAGATCATTAAAAAGAGAACGACATATATGCATATATATGTACAGAAAATTTCTAATAAGGGATCCCTCATTTGGACCTCTCATTTTCTGATCAAATTTTAATGATCCGAACCGTTTAATATGTTTAAAACATATTTTTTAGGATACGAACAACAAATCGGCTCAAATATTATCGAAAAGGGCTTGATCTAATCAATTTTCAATAAAACTCTTTCTGTCAGTATTTATAAAAAACTGCTTAGATCAAGTCTTCCCGATATATTTTGAAGTCAATTTCTTACAAGTACCCTTAAAAATATTTTTTAAATAAATTGAACGGTTCGAATCATTAAAATTTGATTAGAAAATAGAAAGTTTGTATTTTAGCAAAATGAGAGACCCACATAGGAAGCGAACTCTGTGTGTGTGTACATATATATATGTACATATATATAGTAAGTATGTAAAAGCAGGGGATTTAGTGTGAAATAGACATACCATGATTGTAAGAGGGGAAGAATACAGAATCAGCCCAAATACAATGGAGAAAACACCAACGAGGACGGATCTCTCAGTAGAGGAGTGGATTACTAGGAGTGCAACACAAGTAATAACAGAAGTGACCACCACCTCGACCAAAAGCCAAACAAGTATCTTGCACTGAAGTATATGAATTAATTACACAGAAACCCATAAGATCAGCCCAATTCCACGTACTAAAGAAGCAAGAAGAAATCATACGAACAATGTAAGAGGTAAAAGCCTGGCTGGTTTAGTTCATACCCTTTGCTCTTTTGAGAAATAAAAGAACATAGCGACGTAGCTCAACTCCAGTACGAGACCGGTGCTATTGATTGTGATAACGAGAGTACTATTTGGAGTAACGATGCCGTAAAAAACCCAAAATATACAGTTCATCACGGATGCAATGTACGGATCTGGCTTAAACTCCTCCACGGATTTCTTCTTCCAAATTCTATACAATGTTGGACTACAACATATAAAAATAAAAGTCAATGGATGACGAGAGTGTGGTGTACTTTGGTCCGACGAATTAGCAAATGTAGTTTCCCATCTATCTAGCTATCGATCTAGACAAAAAGATGCAACAATAGACTTTGGTAATTAGATGTGTATATTATGCACCCTTAAATCGATTTGAAGTCGTAACATTTCGTATAAAAGTTCAAAATAGTAGTCTTAATTAAGCATTAATAAATATTAATCATAAATTCATAACTATAATTTGAAATCATGACATTTTTATACAATGGGTTTTATCTTGATATTGTTAAATTTTAAGTATTATGAGTTTTCAAGCAAATATTATGAGTTTACATGCGAAATATTATGAATTCAAAGAGATTGAATGATTGCATATTATACACACCTAAATAGAGTGTGTATTGTATTCCTTTTTAGGATAAATTAAATTGATATTCTATTTTTGTATACCGTGTATGTTTTCATTCCGTTAAAAGTGATCAAAAGTTATTTATTAGTTTTAACTTTACATAATTTAACATCATTGTCATTATTTTGGGTGCTAATTTTATTTTTTACCCACTTAAGTGATATACGTACAATTCCTAAATTAGTGGAATTACCAATAGAAAAAGGAAAACGTTTTGTGAGGGATGCGGAAGGAAAGTGTTTGCATGACAAAAGAAAGCTGACGGATAGTTTTGGATTTATTTGAATTTGGAGACTAAAAAATAACTTATTCAAACGGATGAGATGAAAACTTAAACATAACTATTAGATGAGACTAAATAATAAGTCCCCATTCTTTTTATCTATGCAACATATTACGTAAGTAGGTTAACAAAAAAAACATATTACGTAAGTATAGTTAAAATCCACGTCATCCTCTTTTCATTACTCCCTCTCTTCTTTATTTAATCTTCCTTATTAACTAGATTTTTTTCTTTTCTTTGCGTATTTTCCCATTTCAAAAAAAAAAAAAAAAAACTATTCCCACCATTTGAATTAATTAAATTTAAAAGTCTAAATCAAAATAATTTTGTTGGCAGTAATCATTCATGTGATCTCCAATCTAACTTATGCATGAATAAGTAATTTATGATCAGTAATTCTTACGCCCCGTGTGATGCATAGATAAATAATTTATGCATTTAAAATATTATGTCTATCTTATTCTTAATAAATTTTATAACCTTCAATGCGTCGTAATCGCTTTTATTTTATTTTTTTTGAGCAAAGTAGTAAACCACGTATGCTCCAAAATATTAATTAATTACAATTACTAGTATGAGAGAGATCTCACATTGGCGAGGCAAATAGGAAGAAAGAGGTGACGTTTCCTGCATAGAGAGAAGGTCAAAGCAACTGTTACACCAATAAGGGATTAAATTTCAATTAAAAATACACTTGAATATATCAAAATCAAAGTTATCAATCTCGTACAGACGAGTGTATCATTTTTATTATTGGTACGGTAATATTGGTACCAGTATGTACCAGCATACGTTTCGAATTTATTGCTAAATTAGTATATATTTTTCAAATGATGTTTTTCAAAAATCATATTGAACATATAAAATAAAGCATCAAACATAAAATGAGATGATTTTAGAATGAAATTATGTGTAATTATTAAGAAAATCAGATTGAAAATTAAAAAAAAATTCCGGTATGGACAACATAGAACAGAAAACGCCAGAACTAGGTGAAACGGTGGCCGGAATGGTACAAAAGGTGGACCGATACCGCTAGGTGACCGGTACAGTACGAGATCAATTACTCAGATCTAAACACTAAACTAGCAATTAGTACTTGGATCATCCATGTTTTTTTTTTTTCCCCCCTTTTTCTCAGCGATCATCCATGTTGTTAGAATATTTAGGAAAGAAAAAGATTGGATATTACAATGTACAACGCAAAGCTATAATTATAAAAAAAAATGGTAATTCAGATAATAGGTAGGAGCACAAATTGAAATATTTGAAGCTACAAAAATAATTATTAAATCTTTATCACCAATATTATAAAAATATTCCTCCGAATAGCTGTTAATACAAGGAATATATTTTTTCCAAAACAAATTTGCCACCAGCTGTAACATCACTATTCGTCAAAATTTATCCTTATTAAATGCATCTACGTAGCATAACTTGGATTCGTTATGCATGCAAGTATTTTGTTTTGAAATTTGATGTATAATTAATGAAATGCTTAAAATATCTCTAATATCTAATAAGACCGTCTTATTAGTATTAATATAAATGATCTTCCACTCGTGTGATCTATTATAGTAAGAGTCCTTGAATCTAAAGTCGTTTGATGTTTCAATCCATCCTGTTACATCAATGCCACGTAGGCATGATGTTTCAATCTAAAGTCGTTTGATTTTTCGATTTTGTAATGAGAGAGATTAATAGTGGAATTAAGGCCACCAATTAATGACTGAGATAATTGGATTAACTGGACAGTTTCTTCTTTTCTCCTACGTGTTTAAATTGGGTTCTACAATTTCTGATTTTGAGAGGAAGAATAACAACCAAGGAATTCCATATAGTGTTCTTCCGAAAAGAAATTCATTTTGGTCCTTGTTTTGAAATTTTATTTATGTATGAGAGTCTCAAACAACCTTCAGTTCGTCAAAGAATCTTAGCGCGTGGTGTGAGCTAAATTGCATATAATCGTTGTATTCTGAGAGACAGACGTCGGTTGATATCTCAACCACCACTTAGAAGTGACGAATTTATTTTACGGTTTAAAGAAACCGTGTAAAACAGTATCTCAGTTTGATTTATTATTTCTGTTTTCATCATAGTATTGTTCTTGATAACGTTCAATTTCCTACCCGAGGCTCTCAATTGTCTTTGTCTTTACTAGTGAACCAAAACGTAGGATAAATATTTCCTGAATAAGAAAAGAACGATCGTTCATAAAACGGGAGAGAGAGAGAGAGAGAGAGAGAGAGAGAGAGAGAGAGAGAGAGAGTGAAGCGCATACCGGCAAAGCCGATGACAGTACGAGCAAGTGCTGCATTCCCGGTCATCTTCGAAGCTTTGGTCACAGAGAGTGAGAGAGAGGTGAAAATTGTGTGAACTTGAGAGAATTTAAACAACAGAGAAGTATATCTGGTTTCAAGGTTTACTCTCTCTCTAAAAATACAATCTATATGTATCTATCTATTTTATTTTATAAAAGGAGAACGGAACTAGGCTATGTTTGGTTAAGTGTTTGGGAGATTTTTTCCCAAATAAGTTTCTGGAACAAGTTTCTCAAATATTTTTACTTTTTTCCCAGACAACTTTTTCTCTCTATAAAAAGTGTCTCTGAAATATTTTTCTCCCAGACAAGTTTCTGAGACATTTATAACCAAACAACGTCTCAGAGTTTTGTTTCTAAAAATTATTTCAGAAACATTCAAAACGAACACACTATAAGTGTTTCCGTCTTTTTAAAACTATTGTTTTGTTTCTCAAACTATTGTTTTGTTTTTTGCTCTTAGGCCCCATTTGAATGGGCCTTTCCCGAATATGCTTACACCAGTTGAGGCTTCATCCCTAGAAAAGGTTTTCTCTTTGGAAGAAATCAGGACTGCCCTGAAGGAGTGTAGCAGTGCTAAAGCACCTGGACCGGACGGTTTTAACTTCACTTTCCTCAAGAAAGCCTGGTTTTTCATGGAACAGGATTTTATGGCATTTTTCAAGGAATTTCACTCCAATGGAAAACTGGTTGGTAGTCTTAACTCAACTTTTATCACCTTGATTCCTAAATTACAGGGGGCCAACAGTTTCAAAGATTTCAGACCTATCAGCCTTCTAGGAAGCTCCTACAAATTGCTTGCCAAAACCTTGGCTACCCGGCTCAAACCTGTTATGCCAAGAGTCATAGGGCCCACACAAGCGGGGTTTATTGGTGGAAGAAGCATTCTAGATGCCATCCTTATAGCTAATGAAGTTATACACTGGTGGAAGTCAGCGCATCAACCAGGTATTATATTCAAGCTTGATTTCGAGAAAGCTTTCGACAATGTTAACTGGAATTTTCTAATTCAAATGTGTGAGAATTTGGGTTTTGGTGCTAAATGGATATCTTGGATTAAGTCATGTATATCTACCACACCTATATCCGTTCTGGTTAACGGATCCCCCTCTCCTTTCTTCAAACCCTCCAAAGGCTTGCGGCAGGGGGATCCCCTGTCGCCTTTCCTCTTCAACATCACTGTGGAAGCACTGAATATTCTGTTCCAGAGAGCTAGAGAAGTGGGGATAATCAGAGGAGTGCAGGTGGGAGATCAAGGGGAGATATTATCCCATTTGCAATATGCGGATGATACCCTGATCTTCGCAAATGTTAACTTAGAAGAGCTGAAATCCATCAAAAGGGTTCTACGTTGTTTTAACTTCCTCTCAGGACTAAAAGTCAATTTCCATAAGTCAGCTATGTGTGGGGTGGGTATTTCTGAGGAAGAAGGGAAGGCTCTGGCTTCAAACTTGGGCTGCAAATGGGACAAACTTCCTATTGCCTACCTAGGGATGCCACTAGGATCTAACCCGGGAAGGATCAGTACTTGGAATCCAATTCTAGATAAGACCAAAGCCATACTGAATGGTTGGAAAAAAGGCCTTCTATCTCAAGCGGGTAGGCTTACTCTCATTAAAGCCAATCTCTCTAATCTGCCCCTATATTTCATGTCCCTCTACCGTACCCCAATAACAGTGGTTCAACGCCTAGAGAAGTTACAGAGAGATTTCTTTTGGGGGGATACAGAAGTTAAAAGGAGGATTCACTACCTAAAATGGGATACCCTGAGAAGAAGCAAGAGATATGGGGGGCTGGGCATTAAGTATTTGACCATCCAAAATAGGGCTTTGCTCACAAAATGGTGGTGGCGTTTTAGCAAAGAAGAAAATGCCTTATGGGTCAAAGTGATAAGAAAGAAATATTTGATTCCTAACTCTGCCTGGTTACCCATTTTACCAGACCACAATAGGGTCTCTCTGATGTGGAGACATATCTGCTCAATGGGAGTGCAAAGTAGTTTTGGGGAATTCTCAGAGATTTTACAGCACGGCTTCAAGATACAGATTAAATCAGGCAATAAGACACTATTCTGGAAGCACCTATGGGTCGGGGATCTCAGCCTTCAGGATCAATATCCCAGGCTTTACTCAATTTCTACCCAACAAGATGATTGCGTATCTAGATTATGCATCAGAGGTCAATGGGATCTTCAGTTCAGAAGGAGCCTATTTGAGTGGGAGAAACAACTCTATGAGGAACTTTTGACGGTGATTCGAGATAGAATGCCTCAAAGTCCTTCTCAAGATGAAATGACATGGATCTGGGAAAAGGACCTAACTTATACGGTGGCCTCTGCTTATCAAAAATGGGAACAACTCAAGTATAATTCAATGGAGGTTTTGACTCATATTTGGAAGGGGATTAACCCCCCCAAAGTGGAACTTTTTGTATGGTTCGCGGTCCAAAATGCAATAGGGTCTAAATGTGTACTATACAACAGAGGAATTAGAGGAGAAGAGGAAGACTACCTCCTATGCAAAGCCTGTAACTCTGATGAAGAATCAACCAGCCACATTCTGATGTCTTGCGAGTTCTCCTGGAAAGTTTGGGGGCTGATACTGGAATGGTGGAGATTGTCCTGGGTCTTCCCCTCTTCGCTGGAATTGATCCTTGTCAGCAAACCCGGACTCCATCTGAACCAATTTGGCTCCACCCTTTGGGTGACGACGATCTATGCAACGCTCTGGTCCCTCTGGATTGCACGCAACTATCTTCTCTTCCAGAATCAGAAAACTAGGGCGGAGGAGGTGGCTAATCTCATCAAAATCAGGGCATTCTCTTGGGCGAAATCCAGGCATCCAGGCGTCCAATACTCAGCTCAAGACTCTATTCGATGCCTGGAAGGAGTAATCTTTGATGTCTTGATGTAGCGGAAGTTCGTTTTGTGCATGTATCTCAGTTTCGGTTTGTTGGAATCTCTCTAACAAACTGGGTAGGTTATGTCCAGTGGTTGCTTCCTCTTGTAGCCCGGCTCTCGACTATACCGGCCTGGACCGGTTCTTGTATATGCCGGTCTGGGGGGTCTATTAGAGCCTCATGTAACTTATGTATTGTAAAACTTTGGCTTTGCCTTATGTTTTATAAAACCTTGTGTTTAGCAAAAAAAAATTATTCTTCACAGAAAATTGTTTTTACACTCCTATGTCTGTAAACACTAGCATCCCTCATTTGGTTTTTGGAGTCTGTAATAAGTTTCCATCAATAAAATTTACTTTTGTCGGTCGAGAAAAAAAAAAAAAAGAAAATTAATTACAAAATTGACATTGTCTCACTCTTAAAAAAATTGTCAATTTTCCTATAACCTCGACCCCACCTGGTGTAGACTGCCTTTTATCTCTCTTTCCCTCTCTCATATTTTCACGATAGCAATTATGTGTCTAAAATTCAATTGGGTTATTCACTTCACAGCATTGAAGAGAAAATTTTCAAAATTAGGATTTTCTGTTCTGAAGCAGGACCACAAATTTAGTGCCTATTTCATCTCTCTCTACAACTTCACATGTATATAGCTTTATTTATGCTTTTATTTGTTTAATAGATCAATTTGTACTGGCAACCGGTGAACGATTCACCCACCTTCATTGCAAGTCATTTGCCGATAAGGCCCAATTTCTTGGGCTGAATGTTAAGCGTTTAAAGTAATAACCAAACGAATTGGACATTGTGGACTCCTAATGCCTTGCATGAATGCATAATACGATGGCTGAAGCGATATTAACATGAATTAAATGTATGTATTTGATAATGGTTGATTTGTACACGCATTGCGTGTGCCCCCGACTCTATACATATAAATTCACCTCCCTCCCTCTCTCTCTCTCAGACACACACACACACACGTGTGTATATATATATATATATATATATATATATATATATATATATATATATATATATATATATATCGACTAGAGGTTAAGGTGCATGCAATACTTGTGCAACTCAAGCACCATCAATAGTAATTTTTAATATTTTTTATGGATTGTGCACGTAATGAAGATTTATAAATTATAATAACGATATATGCACAAATTCCACATATTGAATCTAGTGCCTTATACTAGTCTTCCATGTAAATTGTGAGTATGAGTAGTATGAGACGTTATCGATACATACTATGCTAATGTCATATTGGTCGCCGTTGTAATAACCCTAATTTTTATGTTAATGTTTCGTTATTATTAATTAAATTTTCTATTAGTAATTAATTTTTTATTATTTAAGTCCGAAATCTGCAAATTTGGAGTTCGCTCGAGCGAGCTATAAGCTGCTCGAGCGACCTTGGTTTTTGGAGCTGACTCGAGTGAGCTTGAGGCCGCTCGAGCGATCTATTCGAATTTGCGAACAGGCAACTGCTGTATTGATGGTCATTGATGGAGAATTCCGTTTTCAATTAGTTTTTACATAGGAAATCATGGCCTTTATTCCACGAATGATGTCAATTTGTTTTATATATATAAACGTAGCTAGGATTCTTGAGGGCTACACGAAATTATATTCAGAGCTATTTGGAGAGTTTTACTCTAGAGTTCTAAGGTGTTTGGAAGGAGGCTCTGTCCAACTTATTCTTCCCAATTCGAGGTTGTTTGTCGTTGTAATCCATCAACTGAGGTAGGGAAATTCACTATCAACCTTTAGAATCTTGGCTACAATATGTTTTATTGTTGATTTCACAATAGAAAAGTATGTCTAGGGTTTACTGTTGATCTTGAGTTTTGAGAAATCCATCTTGTTCGTAGATAAATGTGTTAAATTGATAGAAGGGAAAAGGTTTTAAACCCATAAAGTCTCTGTGTTTATTTTTAATTTCTATTTCAAACTAGAAACTTAGATTAGGATTTCTATCAGGTTAGTTTTTATCAAGAATGTAACGCCCCATATTTTTATGGCACGTTATAATTAAAAAATATTTAATTAAGCAGTGGAATTATTTTTAATATAAAAGTAAAGACCTAATTCTCAAAATATTTATTAATTGTCGGCAAAACAACCGATCCAAAATTTAGTTCATTAAATAGTTTTGAAAATCAATAACTCTAATAAATTATCATTAAATAAAAGTAACTAAGGGGACATCCTAGGTTACACTATTAGACTGTTACTGGTACAGCCATGGCTCTGGTACATCCTTTTCATCCAACTCCGTCTCTTGGGGGATCTTGGGTATATAAGGAACCATGTAAACTACTACTGACAACTTGGGCTTAAGCATTTTGGGCCACGTGGTTGGGCTTCAATAAGTTGTTGGGTCAGTGGTTTACATGGGGCGTTACAAATAGTATCAGAGCGACCCATGTACACAATCAAGTGTGGGGCCGGGACTTGTTTCGTCACTAGGAAACAGACTCGGGGTTAGGCCTGGTGACTCTAGTGTGAACCTCTTACGAGGGCGCAAGGTCTTAAAGGTAGGGAGATTGTGATGTCCTGTCCCACATCGAAAGTCTACATGGGGGATCCTGGGTATATAAGGAACCATGTAAACTACTACTAACAACTTGGGCTTAAGCATTTTGGGCCTTGTAATTGGGCTTCAATAAGTTGTTGGGTCAATGGTTTACATGGGGAGTTACAAAGAACCCTAAAACTCAGAATCTGCTGAAAATGATAACTTGCTCGAGCGAGCTATGGCCGCTCGAGCTACCTGTCTGATTCTTGTCAGATTCTGCCCTGAAACTTGAAAATTGGAATCTGTAAATTTGGAGACCGCTTGCGTGAGCTTGAGCGGCCTCTTTGACTTTTGACAGTGACTGACCCGAGATTCAGAAGTCAGAATCCATATCTTAGTAGATTGCTCGAGCAATTTCTAGGCTGCTCCAGCTATCTTGTAAAATAAAGCAAGATGCTGGATATTTTTTGGACATTCCAGGCTGCATCTTCAAACTGTAAATTTTTTGTTGGTTTTGATTGATCTCTCAACTATTATACTAAGCAAAGAGATTCTTTTTTCTTGTCGTTATTTGATTTCTCTAAAGCCTCGAACATAATTCTTCATGTCTTCAGTTTTAAATTATTAAAAAATATATAAGAATAATTGACTCCGTAAATGTATTAATCATAATGTTTCATTGTTCATGATTTCAAAAAAAATTTTAAAAGGAAATTATTTCAAATTACCAATTATTATCTCTTGATCATCATTTTCTTCTTCCTTCCTTCTTTCTTTCTTTTGTCTCTTGATTCTCTTACATGTGTATTACAGACCATTTCTTTATCACTTCACCATTTGTATACTGGTTGTTTCTCTCTTTACTTTGTCATTTTACTCTTAGTTCTTGTATTTTCATTACGCTCCCTCCTACCCTTTCGCTAGGATGGACTAGTAACCATTTTTCAATTTTAATTTCAAATGGAGGAATTCAAAAGAGAGCAATCGATCACTAATCTAAGTTAAGTACTTTTACATGATAGAAGCTCCGTAAATCAGCTCTTCATTGGTTGGCCAGCCCCATGGTAATGAATGTCAAGTGCCCCTCACTGATTTTGAACGAGTATGTTATATTAAAATAATTTTATATTATATTTAATTTATATAGTAATTAAGTTATGAGTTTAAATAATATAAAAATATTTGAATAGAAAATCCAAAAAGTTCCTCTGGATGTAATTTTGATATTATGCATTATGGAATTCAATTTTCAGAATGCTTTTTGTTATATCTTATTCATGAATCAGCTTCCAAACACCCAAATGTTAAAAAAAAAAAAAAAATACACAATTCATAATCCAGAATTCAGGGAATCAAACACCCCATAATAGATATTGACCATACTTTGATCAAGGCATTTTTAAAAAAGTGAGGGTTTTAAAACTCAATAGAACTTCACAACTAAGCGTATAAAAGTCAATGGAGTTTGCGCAGCTAAGACGGACAATATTGTATGAGAAAATCGTTACACACACCCTCATTCTATTGTATATCTCATATTTTATGATAATAAATAGTCAATTGGATAATATTTTGTTTAACGAAACAGTGAATATATAATTAATTTGATTATATAGCCAAACAAACGGCCCTTGACCGCAATACCAATACCAAATTATGATTCCACGTTACAAAAGTCTCATCCCGCAATTAATGCGCTACATGTTTTCTACGCGCAACATTTTTATTGCCGTTTTTTTTAATAAATAAGTCTACTAGCATATCAAGTTATACGGTAAATAGTATATCATGTCTACGTGACGTGTCATTTAAATACAAAGTATAAAAAAGGGTCCCATAAATTTTTTATGTGTTTAGATTAGTGGACGTTACGTAGGCATGATCTATAACTTGACATGTTAGTAACATTACTCTTTTTTTTTTTTTTTGTGTCTTTTGGGAAGAAAATGTATATTTTAATTTGAGATAACCTTTGACTCAATTATTTATAAATGATAAAGTGATAAGCACACAGGGAGATTTATGGTCGTCCCCAAATATTTTTAAATTCTGTCACAATATTTGGAGTATTTTCTGCTTACATCGGAGGGGAAAATATTGCATAGTTTTTTATCGACAATGTAAGTGACAGATACAATCGTGTCATCAATCGTATGGAAGGAATATAAGAATCAAATATTTTGAAGGGAAAAAAAAAATTGAGAATCTAATTAACTTCATGTGATCGCAACAAGGAGAGCAAAAGTATTAAGAATGTATATCTGAGGCAGTAGATATATAACATAGCGACATGAGAATGCTTACCAAGCTTGGAGGGAAGATCAGGGTAGGTTAGCGATTTTTCTATTCTCTCTCAGTTTTAATACTTGTGATCTGCAATAAGAAATCGTCAAACAATCTTCCGTTGTTGTGTGGGAAGACACTCCGATGATTAAGTCATAACGTTGATTACAAGAATCTCACTGAACAGTGAATGCAATAGTTTTGACTGTGTGTTTGCATGTACTTTTTACCATGGGGTGCACTTTTATTTATGGTTTTGTGACCTGATTCTCTTAGGTCTATAATTCCTCATTAGAAATGAAGTAGAAGTGCCTTCGGATTAGCCACTAACAAGATAAATTTGGCCTCGACTCTCTAAGGAATTATCTTCTATCGTTACTCTGTTAGAGTTTTGTTCAACCTCAAACTTCTCATTCTAAGTTGAATGCACATAGAGTCTATAATAATTTATAGACTCCACATACATCTAACAGTTCTAGACATATTTATGTCTGGAAGATATGTATTCCACGACTTTTTCTTAATTTTCAAGGTGAGTTTAGACGATGTATCGAACCAAGTGATTAGGCTGGGTGGATAGGTCAGAGCGGGTTGGAGCGTGGATAGAAACCCACATCGGAGGGAGAGACACGGGTCAGTAACATGCGTGTATATCAATGGCAGAAGAATTTTTGTTTTTGGATAATTTTGGCGGAAACTATATCAGTCTCATACCGGCAATCATACAATTTTTATTACTGGTACAAGTGTATTTCGCTACATTATTTTAGATTTATCGCAAAAAATAATACACGTTTCCCAAATAATATTTTCTAACTTAAATTCATATTGGGCATATAAAATAAAGCCTCACAATTTAAAAACAACTCGCGACACGTAAAAGGGGATGGTTTTACCCTACGGGATAACTAAGTTTGAGATTTAATTATCTTTTTAGTCTCAATTTATATGTAATTATCAAAACCCATCAACTGGAAATTAAAAACAAAAGTCGTATTGGCTGGTACCGGTATTGGCTCGATATTAAACAGCTCGTGTTTCTCCATATGGTACGTGAGTCTGACGATGTCATTTTTGGTGTGGTACAATATTTAGTTATTTATTGATAGACAAAAAGAGAATATATAGTGATGTATAGGAATCACCAATGAATAGGAAGGCAGATTGCGTAGTTTAGTGAGATAAGGAGATGTAGTGAGCAGTGATTTACTGGGCCAAACCCCAGGATGTCGTTGGTGATGCTTAGGCAAAAAAGAAAATTGAACTACATTAATTGTTCGAATTTTAAATATGAATAGAACCGATAGATAAGGGTAAGATACAATTTAGAATATAAAATAATTTTATAAACAATATACGTAGAAAATATGGTAAGATTTCAAATTTGTTCTTACCCGATATCTATACATACAGTATTGCACGAGATGTTTTCTAAAAGAATGCTCTTAAAATACCACGCATCTATACGATATAATCAGGGGCGGAACCATGTGAGGGCAGGGAGGGGCCCGGACCCCCCCAAAAATTTCAAAAAATTTTAAAATCTAGGTATAAAAAAAATTAAAAATTAAAAATTATATAAAAAATTATATTTTGGCCCCCCCAAAATTATATTCAACCCTCTATTTCCAAAAAAAAAAATTTCGGCCCCCCCAAAGCACTAATCCTCGTTCCGCCCCTGGATATAATATTGCGGTGTATATTTTCGTGAAAAATACTCTTAGAGCGTCATGTGGCATTAATTTTTTCGTCTACAATCTTGTTTATCCGTATCAATTGTTTGAATTTTAAATATAAAAATTCAAGCGATACATAAAGGAATCTAAAAGAGTTTTATAAATAACAAACATAGAAAATACGACAAGATTTCAGATTTATTCTTACCCGATATCTATACATATAATCCTTCATGGGATATTTCCTTGAAAAACACGCGCTCTTAGAGCGCCAGGCATGTATACTATATCATATTACAGTGAATATTTTTGTGGGGAACACTCTTAGAGTGCCATGTGACATTAGTTTTTTCGGCCACAATCTTGCTTAAACATGTTAAGTGCTTGAATTTTAAATATGAAAATGATAGATATAGGTAAGATACAATATTAGAATGTGAAATAGTTATATAAAAAACAAACAAAGAAAATACGAAAAGATTTCGAATTTATTCTTACCCAATATCTATACATATAGTATTGCATGGATGTTTTCTTGAAAACGCTCTTAGAGTGCCAGACATTAATCTATCTATATTACATAGTGTTGCACTACAAACTTTAATCTTGCTAAACCATATTAATTAGTTGAATTTTTAAATATGAAAAGTCAAATCTAGATAAAAATGAAATAGTTTTGAAACAACGAATATAGAAATACGACATGATTTCATATTTATTCTTATCCGATAGCTATACATGTAGTGTTGCATGATATGTTTTCATGGAAAAAGCTCTTAGCGTGCTAGACATCTATATATATAACTCAGAGTGTTCGAGCTAGTTTACGCTTACCTTAACTAATCTCTAGAAGACCAATCTTGTACGGCCCACGTAAATTACCGGCCCAATAACTTGTTGAATCCAATCACATGACCCAAAATACTGAAGTCCAAGTTATTAATAGCAGTTTACATGGTTCTTTATATATCCAAGATCACTCATGTTGACTTTCGATGTGGGACGGGATGTCATAATCTCTTCACCTTTAAGACCTTACGCCCTCCCAAGAGTTGAACACTAGAGTCACCACGGCTTAAACCCAGGTCTATTCTCTAGTGACCAAACAAAGTTTCGACCCCACACTCAATCGTGTACACAGATTACTCTAATACCATCTGTAAAGCCCCCATGTATACCACTGGTCCAATAATTTGTTGAAACTCAATCACATAGCCCAAAATACTTAAGTTCAAATAATTACTAATAACAATTTACATGGTTACTTACATATCTAGGATCACCCATGTAAACTTTTGTTGTGGAACGGGATGTCACAAATCTCATTGCCCACTTGTGAGAATTCCAATTAAAGTCAGAGTAAAGTTCTCTATGTGGACTAACCTCATAACAGTTGAAAACACCTAAAAGGTTTCGAAGTTAAAACCTTAGGAGGGAGCAAACTGCAAACCCGTAAATTCTCTTGACATTAATTTTTTCTTTAACAATCTTGCTTAACTATATAATTGTTTGAATTTAACAGATGGAAAGTCAAACGATAGATAAAGGTAAGATACAATGTTGGAATATGAAATAATTTTGTAAGCAACAAACACAGAAAATACGATAAGATTTTAGATTTATTCTTACCCGATATAATTTGTTAGATTATAATATGTCAAAATAAAGAAAAAATCTTAAACATGACGATATTTTGTAAATAAAAAAAACCTCGGACATTATCTATTTGCTAAGCCTACGAAATAAGTTGTTTTAAAAATATTCAAAGATATTCAACCAGTTAACAAGTTTTGTGAATCGTGATCTGTGGGATTATCAAAATTTTGAAAAGAAAATATAAACTCTCTCCTTTACTATTCTCTCTCTACAAAATTCTGAAATCGTGTCTCTATATATTATTGTAGTCATTGAAAAAAGATTAGTATATCTGTATAATTTTTTATTTAGTATTTTTATTATCTTTATTCATTTGCAGCAAATATAAAATTATAAGATTCATAGAATTATTATTTCTTTTCCACGGGTTGGATTTTTTTTCAAAATATGTGATTTTCAGTTGACTTTATTGTGGCTTCTAGCTATTGGTTCTCTGTTTTTAAGAACATCAATTTTTCTTTAAATCTTTGTATTGTGTTGCAGGTGACAAGTGATTATCTTTTTGTATTTTCTCTATGTTTCATATTTGCGAGATCCCTACTCAGAAATTAAATACTAATTAGTAATATTTTGATTTATACATTTTAAATTGAGGGCTAAATAAAAAATATTCATGATCCAGGAATTAGTTGAGGCCCAGACCAACAATCAAATAAAAAATATAGTATTAGAAATAACACTGGTGGAAATATCAATTTGCTGTAACCAATAAGCTGGGCCCGGCCCAACTGTAACCCATAAATTTAGCTTGAGCATGTGAAAGTATATTAATATTTAATAAAAATAATCAAATTAGGACAAATGAAGCCACAAGAGAAATTCCAATGACACATTAATGTATTACGTTACGGGTATCAAAAAAGGCACATGAAAATAAATTTCATAATTGCATTTAGTATGAGTTTTTATATGGGATTCACATTTAGTAAAAATATAAATTAAATTTTTCTGTAGAATTTTTTTAGTATTGTAGCACCAACGTTATTAAGGACCAATTTGGCATGTGATTTTTATTCTATTGTTGGCGAGCTAATAGTTCTCCCAATTTGGACTATATATTGTTGGAATTTCATTCTAATACTTTGACCCCTAAATCCGGCCCACTTGCTTTGGGTTGCGCCCAGATTTCAAAGTGAAGTTATTAAATTATCCAAACCTCAAATAAGAAATTTCTTATTTGGTTTGAGAGATATTTTTGTCATTTTAATTTCAAAATTTGCACAAGTACTCCAAAGTAGACATCCATGTAATTTGGAAAACAATTCACCAATAATATAGTCCAAATGATCTTATCTTTGTTTATTTCAACAAAGGTCTTTATACGACAATAATTTAATAATTGAATCGTGCCAAATTTACTCTAAATCAAGTTTTGCTTGGTAGGTATGTAACGCCTCGATTTTCAAAGACGTTAATAAAAGAATTTTTAGCATCCACATGTTTATCATTTCATTGAAGGCAGAGAAAATAGAAGGTTTGGACTACAACATATCAAATATGAAATTAAAGTCTTTATAAAAAATTATATTTTAAGTATATCTTTTAAAAATGGGTTACAGAGAGAATAGAAGTACATAAATTGGGCATGGTGAAGTGTTTGTCGAGGACGTTGATGTCAGTCGGATAGCTTGTGTCTTTAATCCTCTCTTTATACATGGCGTGAAATGTCAATGGCAGAAATTACACTATGAGCAATAAAGCTCGGTAAACAATCCTATACTTATAACTTAGTTTATGTGTATGATATATAATGATGATGGATGAATAGTTATAGAAAAAGCGGTAACCCATAAGTGTGAGAAATAAAATAAGTTTAATAATAGAGATAATGCCATGAGTCCACGTGAAATTTTTCAGTCAAATCATGGTTCTCAAAAGTATGTATGTCAGAGTCCGTCATCACAACGATTAGGATGCCGATAGCATTATACAACATTCACGATATTCGACATTTCATAAATCATTAAGCATGTCAAAACCCAATGCCACAATAATTGGGGCGCAGACAACATTCTCAACATTCGTGATATCTGTGAGTAATTCATTAAACATGTCATAGCTCATTGTCATAATAATTGTGGGGCTGATAGTGTTTTCAAAACACATGATAATTGCCAAGTTATAATCCATCAAGTATGTCAGAGCCCGTTGTCACAATAATGGGGCGCCGACAACATTTTGCACGTGATAGTTTTCATGCATAATAGTTATCTTCCAAAACATATAGTACCGACTGAGCTAATTATCATGACACTGAATCAAGAGCATGTCATAGCTCATACCACGATCGGTGCGCTGACAACATTACTCAACAATCATATTAATTATTACATCATAAAACATTAAGTGAGAGTGTGCACGTTATTGAATAATGAGCATATTAGAACCTGTCGTAGCCACGACCGGAGCACCCATGGTGTTGATCAGTAAATCCACTACACATCAGAAGATCAGGGTAATCAACTATAGTGTTCCAATCCCTAGGACTATATTTTCTTGCATTGATGTTTGAATGTGTATAGTAGAATGAATGTGTATAGTAGAACAACACCGAATAGTCAGAGATGCCGCAATGAAAGATCATATAGCCTAATTTGTTGCAAGTTGATTAAGCCTACCTTTTCGTATTTCAATAAGGTCTTAGGCTTAAAACTTTGAAATCTAATCACATTTGATTAAAAAAAGAGATAAGTAACCTAATGAAGTTCTCAACTCGTGTGTTGAATGCAAAATATAAATTTTAAACATTTATAAATTAGTTAATACATTTTTTAAATAACAAATTGAGCAAGTATGGGTCCTAAAATTTACAATAGCATGAAATCAATGTGTCAATTCAAGTCTAAATATTCTAAAATTTTGTAAGGATAAACCTTAGTATCTCGGGAATATTTTTCGTGAAGGAATCGAGACTAAAAAATATGTATGGGTTGGGCAAAACTAGACTAGGCATTGATCGAAAAACAAACATAGTTGACAAAAATTAAAGTTTTGGAGTTCTAGAAGTTCAGTTGAGTTGATTCCAATTGGCTATGAATGTCAACACGTAGATTTAAGTTCTTACAAAATTTAAAGTCAATCCTCTGATCAGAATAGTCACGCACATTCTCTAATATTACTTATAGTAATACGTGAATAGGATAGGATAAGCTTCGAAATTGTCAATAGCAGCTTTTGGATTGCTTAAAAATTACATGTTTGACAATCCTAATTAATTTAAACCTGGATACCTTATTCCACGAGGTGTCATTTGTAAGCAATTGAGAACTCCTATGCAGCGTTTTCCCAAAACAACATTAACCAGATCTGCAGGGCATAAACTTGGATGCCTACCCTTTTGGTTTTTTCTCAGGAGTTAAATCAAATTTAGTTGTTCTTTCATTTGTCTCGCCTCTAATTTTTGTAATCTTATTTTGAAAGTTAATATATTAAGAAATGCCATGCATTCTATTTTTCTTTTCCTTATTAATTCTGATAATTAAAATTACAATTTGTTTAACAAGTTTCATGGTGCTTCTGTTTTTTATTTTTATTTTTTTGTGCTTTTTCTGCTCTCTCTCTTTGTAACATGCATATATATAGAATATTTGGGATTTGAATTGATGTAGCAGATAAGATATAAGATTGAATAAAAATCTACGAAAATTTCCATTTTTAGTATTTAAATGTAACAAGTGGCAAAAGCATCTACAACCATCTAGGGATGGCAACGGGGCGGTTCGGTTCGGTTATTCGGATAACCGAACCCGAACCGAAGACAAAATACCCGAACCGAAACCGAACCGATAACCGAACGGAGGGAGAGTGCATATTCCATAACCGAACCAAACGGGGTTCGGTTATTCCCCGAACCGAACGGTTAACCGAATGGTTCGGTTATTAATTACCCGAACCAATCCGAACCGAATCGATCCGAACCAAACCGAATCGCCCTCTCTCTCTCTCTCTCTCTCTCTCTTCAATATATTATATATATATATATATATATATACACATGTATGTATGTATGTATATATATATATATATATATATATATATATATATATATATAATGACGTCATTTTCGGTTCGGTTCGGTTCGATTCGGGTAACAGTTCGGTTATTCTGCTAACCATAACCGAACCGAACCCGAACGGGTATTCATCCGTCCATACCATATCCACACCAACGGGGAAAAAAACGGTTACGGTTCGGGAAAAATTAAGCAGTTCGGTTCGGGTAACCATCGGTTCGGTACAAATTGCCATCCCTACAACCATCCCACATATCATGGGATAAGATATATAACACATTGAAAAGTAGTTTTATATATATATATATATATATATATATATATATATATATATATATATATATATATATATATATATACCCCTTCTATTGAGGGATTTCTCATTTTACTAAAATTAGGACTTTTTATTTTTAGATTATTTTGATAATTCATACCGTTCAATGTTTTTAAAGGAATTTGCTATTCGCAAGGAAGTCCGCAAGGAATCATGCAGGGATTACATGGCGGGAGTTTTTCTTTGCTTGAACAATTTTCTTCTTTTCTCACCCCCGCCATGTAATCCTTGCGCGATTCCCTACGTACTTCCTTGCGAATAGCAATTCTGGTTTTTAAAACATATTTTTAAGTATATCCACGAGAAATCGGCTTAAAAAAATATCGGGAAGAGATTGATCCAAATAATTTTTCATAAATGCTGCCAGGAACAATTTTATGAGAAACTGCTTGAATCAAGACCTTTCCTATAACATTTTAAGCTGATTTCTCGCAGGTATCCTTAAAAATATGTTTTAAACACATTGCACGATTCCGATCATCACTATTTGATCAGGAAATAGGAAATTCTCATTTTAGCAAAATGAGGGATCCCTCAATAGAAACTCTCTCTCTCTCTATATATATATGATTCCTCATGTTGCTAAAATACGGACTTCTTATTTTTTGATCAATTTTGATGATCTGAACTATTTAATATGTTTCAAACATATTTTTAATTAAGGATACTCGTCTGATCAATTGTAAAGCATATTTTAGCTCCATTTGGCCTACGGTAATTTTTTATTTTTTGAAGTCAAAATTTGTTGCCCATTTAGGCTACTTTGTTTGAAAATAAGCCATGTTTCATCTGAATGCGAGAAGACGAAAATGGCCCTATGAGGGTTGTATGGGTTAGGATTTGAGTGACCTTCAAGGGTATCTATCTTCCACATTTATCCCCGGAGTCAAACAAAATCCTACATTAAATATAGTCCAAACGCATCAAAAATAACTTAGTTCAAGCAACCTTAACTAGATTAAGTTAAACTTGAGATAACATAATCCAATAATTTAATATAATAACCACAGGCCAAATAGACCCATATATATATATATATATATATATACACACACATACATACATACTTTTTTATTAGCATAGAAAATAAGACTTGCATACAGCTAGTTCTCATTTTTGACACCACATATCAGAAATTCTGGCTCCACCACTAGAAAGTTAGTTGTACAAAGCCAGCAATGGCCATGTGTGGCAGACATGATTTCTGCTGCAATTTTGGGTTTTTTTTTTTAAACAGCAATACTATTAACACATCATGTTATACATCATATTTATGTGATATCTACTAATTTGAACATATATTAAAATTCATGGGATCCGCTTTTACGCTTTATATTTAAAATAATATGTCATGCACGTAAGCATAAAGTATAACTTGATGTGTTATTAAACTTATTCCTTTTTAAATAACTCTTATTTTACTTATATACTTTATTTTGATAGAAGATTAAATGAGACCAGATTTATCATTAGTTTTCTTTATTTTTTTCATTAACTTTAATTACTATTTAAACTGACAAAGAGCAACCATTGAGAGGACGTTTTAGACTACGAATTATGTGAAAAAAATTCATGATGCAGCTGCATGGGTGAATAATCAGTGAACGATAGCATGACCTTTTTTTCGGGTTCCTACTTCTTCGCTCGGCGACGAGGCAGTGATATCGTCGTATTCTTCCGGCTTGGATCAGTTGGATCCACATCGCCCTTCTCCGTTTAATATGAGGCCTCCCTTATTGGCTTTCTTTTGCAGGAGACACAGCAAGAATGCATACAAGTGAGATAATTTTTTAAGGCATCGACATTAAAATTCTCTTGCAAAGCTTTCAAAACATGAAAAATGATCATGCTCCATTGCGAAAAACTCACAGTTATTGTATAGAAATTAAAAAATGATCGTATTTTCAATAGAAATTAAAAAAATTAAAAAAATGATCATGCTCTATAAGTATTTTCAATAGAAATTAAAAAAATTCTTATCATCGTATATCCTCGTTAATTACGAAATATTTTCGTTATGTTTATACGTCACAACGTTCTCACTAATTCATGTTTTTTTACTATGCTAGTTGCTGATTGCGCACGTTGTATTTCCCAAAAGAAAGAAAGCACCACTATCTTATGCTCCCACTTTCTCATATCATGTTCATCGGTCTTTGTCATACAGGCACACACGTACCCTCTGATATATATACCTATATATATATGTGTGTGTGTATATAAAGCATTGTTCTTCATCAGGTGCCTCCACCTTTTATACATAACTTTTAAATCCCCATTACCCTACTGGAGTTTCTCCCTTTAATCTTTTTTCCACCCCTCACCTTTTTCTAAAGTGAAACAAGCACAAAAGAAAAAGTAACAAATCAAACCAATCCATTTCTAGTCAAAAGGTACCACCTATATAGTGTTTTCTTACCTTAGCAAAGAAGGAACTATTAATGAAAAATTATTCTCGGTGGGTCCTACTTGTATTCGGGTTGATCGTGGCAAGTGATTATCGGGCGTTTCAAGTACCAACCTAGTTGAGATTTGCCTCACTCATAATGATGCGTCATGTGAACGTGGTCAGTCCTTTTAATCTTTGTACATTATTAAAAGATGAATAAATTCATTTGCCAATGAAAAAAAACTATTAATGAAACAGTAATTTGATCTTTTGTCCTACAGGTCATTTGTAATATTCTTGCTTATAAACTATTAATGAAAAAAAAATTCAAATATTATAATTTTAATGGGGTTTGGGGGAAAGGAAATTTTTTAGTACTTAATTACTTGGTGAAATCTATATAACCCTAATGAAATTTAGTTTTATTTGAAAAAGTTTCTAAGTTAGTAGAGTCAAGTGATCTCACTTGTCATAATATGACTCATTCTTGATTGATTCTATAACTATTTTTTATGTTCAACGAAGTAATCATGATAAAAGTACTGTATCCTCTCTCACCCGCACGTTGAGATGTGTATGCGAATATACACGTGTACATACTTAATTGCCTAATTAGTCTTTTATTTTTATTTTTTTACGTAATCCTAAAAGTAGTAACATAGCACTATTGCCTTAATGAATATTGAAAGGGAATCCACTAGGTTTGTCACTTGATTGATTAATTAATGAATATTATGCACATAATTGGGAGTATATAATAATTGCTAGACCATGAAGCAAAACCAGGTCACTCAACCATATATATAGCTCACAGGTTTAAGTAATTAATGCACGTGCATCTGCTCCTAAGATTCTGCTTAAATCATGTAGTCACTTATATATATAATTTTTTTTTATGACTTAAAGTGTCCGAGTCAATTTACACATACCTCAACTAATTTTTGAGAAACTAATCACACCATACGCTTATAGAGTATGCAATAGTACCTTAGCT
The DNA here is from genome assembly GCA_019985065.2 of Arctostaphylos glauca. Classification (NCBI taxonomy): domain Eukaryota; kingdom Viridiplantae; phylum Streptophyta; class Magnoliopsida; order Ericales; family Ericaceae; genus Arctostaphylos; species Arctostaphylos glauca. The sequence continues at coordinate 15,873,315 of JAHSPW020000014.1, read as the reverse complement.
GCATATTTCAAATCCTACTCTTTATTTGAATGAAACCTTTCCAATTTATTGAGAAAAATGTTAAACACCGCCTGATTGATGGTAGATAATATACATATAAAAACAAACAAACACTAATATCAATACATATTTTATAGATATCTCTGCATATTCACGAATATCAGCACGCAGTTTACAGATAACAATGCACTTTTTACACATTATTCTTCGCCCATTAAAAGAGTGGTTAACATTTTCCTTGATTGAATAGTAAAGATAAGGAAACTACTAAAAAATATTGGAAAATTAACAACTTGACAATTGAAAAGATTCTTGGTGTTTGCCATCTCTTGGGGGAAAGTGAAACAACATTTCCCTTATTGGGCACGGTTTAATTTGATGCCGTCATGATCCATAAGGTCTACACTTTCGGCATATTTTATTAATAGGCATTTTATAATGCCAAACAAAGACCAATTAATAGGTGGTTTTACAGATATTAATGCATATTTACGGTTATTGTGTGGAGTCTGGAATTCGAATTAGACTTCTCGGGTAGATGTTTTGAATTCTCTTGATTATCCTGCAAAACACTCAACACTAAATTAGTGCTGATTGGGATTGGATATCCAGCGGGCACTCCAACGATTAAGTTAGCCTTTTAGAAAGAGCAAAAGCAACTTGAAAATATAACATTTAGCGCGAGTGTGCATGTACCTGTAATAGGAATACCCTTGGAATATTTATAGTGTAGAGGTCCAATTGCCTACTGTAGGCTTTGGTCGAGGGTGCAGCGCTGTGGTCCAGGAACCACAGAGGTACCGCCACGCATCCCACATCCGTGCGGATCAGGCGGGCATGACTGCACATCCTCGTGAAAGGCGGAGGGCACGTCCTCAAGTGCCAAGGCCGAACGTAGAGAGCAAGGATCCTCGGCTGAGGAACAAGAAGATGTTCCGACGCTTAGTCAAACGATGATGCCGAATGTGATTTTAGGATGCTTCGACCTCTTGATTGAAGACGAGCTTCTGGTTTTGGGGTTGAGCTTATATTTGGATCGTAAAGGAAAGGGGTTGTTCATAGGTCGTTTAGCTCGTAAGGAGAGAATAAATAATGTAGTTACTAGGCCTAATCCAACTAGGGCCGAGCGCAGTCGAGCCGAAGATGATCGTGGACCAAAGGCCTACTGTTTCGTATTTTAGCCTACTATAGCTATCAATATATATTTTACAGGTATTGATATACTTTTTATATATTATGCACCACTTAATAGACAACGGGGTTAGCATTTTTCTTTATTAATTCACTAGAAGTTGGACACGCATTCTGTGTATGTAGTTAAATATAAGAGGCATATGGAAATGGGTAATTAGTTTGAGTAGTTTTACTATTTTGCCATGTTAATTATTTCATGTTAAAATGGTTATAATTGTAAAAATTATATTTTACAGGAATAATTTTGAAAAAATTTCAAAATTAATCTATTTACATCAATTATCATTCTACCTTTCTATATTAGAATAGATGTAGTCAAAATATTTATTCACACCAATTATCATTCTCCCCTTCATATTAAAAGAAATTATGTCAAAATTCTGTGAATTATTAGTTTGTCTCGACGAGAAGTTTTAGATGAATAAAAATATATGAATCAAAGTTTAAAAAATTTAAAAATAAAAAAATTGTAAAAAAATCTCTATCTATTTTGAATTAACACAGCCTTTAATAATGTTTTTAAGCTTCTGGTTAGAATTTATTTACTTTTAGATTTCTCTCTTCAAGACGAATTATTAATCTACAAAAATTTAACATAAACTAACAAACGATAAAAATATTGGATAGAGACAAAAATAGTAAATTTGAGAAAAGTTTGGCTAATTGTCTAGGTGCATGGTAAACAAGTTGAAGTCTAAGTGGTTAATGTGGTGGTCACTTCAAAGTTATCATTTTCGTACTGACGAGTGATCATTTTTACTGTTAGTATGGTATATACCAGTACCGATTTGTACCGGCTTACCATTTTTAGATTTATTGGTAAAATTAATGTATATTTTTTAAATTGTATTTTTGAGCAAAAAAAATTTATTGATATATAAAATAAAATTTCAGAACTTAAAAAAAAATCACCTAATAAAACATCACTTCTGGATACTATTTTGAAGGATTGTCAAATTTTTTAAAATGTGAAATACAAAAAAAATTGCCGTTAATTTATTTGAGTAAGATAAAAGAATATTAATTTTCTCCTTCTAGCTTTGTCGCCTCCGAAATTAAAATTTACCTCTGCCGCTGGATATTTTAGGTAAAAGTAAAAAATGACCAAAAAATGAAAGAAAAAACCGTAGAGGATAATTACCAAACAAAAGGGAAAAATCAATAGAAAATTTCAAAAAATCCTCATAAATATATACTCCAATGTCTAAAAAATTTCCAAAATTTTAAAAAATATTAATGCGATTTCTGAACTTTGTACATTTTTCTCCAATAAACCTCTACTGTCCCATTCTATTTAATTGACAACGAAAATGGGTGACTCGCCCCACAACCTCAGATTTTTGGATGAAATAATCACACATGGGGGGCATGTGAGGTAATATCAACCAACATATAGGCCTAATAATATTTTTAAACTTGGTTGATTCATCTTTATTTTTATTTTTCTGAACTTGGTTGATTTTTCAAGTCTTTAATAGTATTTATACGTAATTCTTTCAAAAATTGAATACGAAAATGGGTGATTCGTCCCATAACCTCATGTTTGATTATTTCTTTTAAATATTAGAAATAATATTTAATTTGTCGGGATAGGACGATAATAGTATTTTACAAAAAATGCAAAATTTAGAGATCAAATTGATGTTTATTGAAGTTTGCGATTCATAGAACAATTGAGCCTAAGTTGAGGAGTTTATTTTGAAATTTTCCGTAAAATCCAAGCCGTTAAACTGGAAGCCAACGATTTGGACAGAGTCACTTTTAACGGCATCCGACAGCTCCCCCGACCAGGAAGCATGGCTATTATTTATGGCCAGTCTAATTGATTATTTATTAATAATAAATCGCTCTGGCACCCAACTGCGTCTACGATTCGCATCCCTTATCTTCCTCATTATTCCAATGGATCAAATCCACCAGAGCACCCAGTCGCCTCCAGCGCAAGTTAAAACTCTCTCTCACTCTCTCTCTAAACTACGAAGTTAGTTTCAAACGCATATGTGTCTGGAGTATTCTGATATGTGTGTAGACATTCTTTAAAAGTAAATAAAAGTCAAATTCGAGTCTTGTTTATGTCTTCAATGATGTTAAATTGGTGTGATTGTTTTAGTGCACGACAAATTCAACGAGTTAAATAAAATGGACCGTTTGGAAAACTTTTCTAGATCCTGTATGTGTTTTATTTTGGAATCTATATCAGGATCAGTGTAATATCGATTGCCGAAAAATTCACGTAGATAACTTGCACATATTTGTAGACAAATTCATATATAATTCCCATTTGAGCACATGTGAATTTTCTTGAAGTGCGTTTAAGATTAATTTATTATTAAAAGTATTAACTTTTTAAATTAAATTTAAATAAATTATAACTCGGTTAGTGATCGTCTCAAAAAAAAAAAATTGTTTAAATTATGTTTGATAAATTAGAGCATACCTCTACGATCCTTCAAATTTAAAAAATGAGATTGATTTATTCTCTATTCTACTTGTTTATGCATTATACTTAGATAAGTGACATCAATATTTAGACTACACGTGGCCGAGTTAGAGAAGAAATTCTTTTGAAAGGTAAGAGCATCTACCAAAAGCTCTCAAATTTTACTTGGCGAAATAATAGTCACTTTAGAAACAAACATCAGTGCTTATTTGAAAGGCCAAATCCCTAATGAATTTCACATGGACTTTATTAATGTTACTTTTAAAGAAAAATAAAATATTTTGTTATTTGAAAAAATAACCATTAAAATTTACAACCTGATGTTTAAAATTAACTTTGGTTTTATTTATTATAAAATGTTTTTACACGTGGCATAATGTAATAGAAAATTACCATGGGCGTACACAAAATCTAACAAAATTTGTTCTATTGAAAGTAAATTTGATCCTTAATTTAAACGATGAATAAAATTCTATGTATTTTTTTAGTACTTGACAGGATTATAAAAAGGATAAATTACATTAACCTCCTCTGAGGTCTCTGACAAATACAATACCCCTCAAGTTTCAGTAATTAGTCGCACATCTTTTTTTTCAAAAGATGATGTAATTACCTTATTTACTTTTAAAATCAATTAAATATTATTAGTTAAGCTATTAAAATTTTAAATTTGAGATTTTTTTTGAAAAAAATTGTTATATAATTCCTATCACGTTCAAAAATACCATATGTTAAATCTTTGAGATGTCTCTAAAATTAAAATTTAGACAAATCACAAAACATTGTTTGAATTCAACTTCGAAAAAATCTCAAAAATTTATTATGGGCTATTTTGGAATGCAAAAGAATTATGCTACAGTTTACTTTATTAAAAAAAATTTAAACTCAAAGTTTTTAATAACTTAACTAATGACAATTGATTGATTTTAACAATATGAGAAATAACTGAATATATTTTGAAAAATAAAGAAGGTTGTAATAATTTTAAAAACTTCAAAGAATTATGATATTTTTTCAAAATTTTTAGGGAAGGTGAGTGTAATTCACTCTTATAAAAGATATCGAAAATATTTTGTAGATGAGGTCAGGATTGAGGATTCCGTCCACGTTTATTATTTCCGTCATTACGATTAAAAGCTAGTGGCGGAGGTAATAAGGGGCATTCGCGTAATTTGGCAAGTGCAACTGCGAATATAAAATGCACTGCTCTCACCTCGATCAATTTTAGCCGCAAGAAACACCCACAACAGACATATACAGAGAGGCACGGGTGAACCTAAGGAGAGGTCCTCGCCGGGATCTTACCCAACGGTGGCCGGTGCGACACGTAGCATACTTGCGTTTCGTAACTTTAACTCATTGGTTTTTCAATATTCTACTAATCGCGTCCCTTAATTGTTGTTTCCGTTTCAGGGGAAATCTGAGGAACTCCGCCGGGAAATTCGGGGAGCTGAGGTGTGTGAAAGTGGTGGCCTAATGGGATTTTGTATCTGTCCTTTGGAGACTCCGGCGAGGTTGCTCTGGAGTACCAGTTTCTTCCGTCATAAGCTTATGCTCTTCTAAGATCAAATCAAATCGAATCCCTTCTTGATAAATAATCAAAACTCTGATCTTTGGTTCTGTTTGTTGGAAAAATAAACGTATACACCAGCCTGTATATATATAAAATTATATATAGACATATATACGTCCCCGGAGATCTGAATTGACGGTGATAAAAGTATGGATTCTGGCCGCCGTTTCTTCAACCCCTCGTATCACGGGAACATCATGTTGTTCGGGAATGGTGATCCCCCTTTTCGAGGTGATGATTATGCTATCTTTATTCTTTTTCTTTAATCTGTGTCAACGCCTTAACTACTTATAGTTTATAAATCAGACCCAAAACAAACCCAAATAAAATGATGTAGTACTACTCTATATTAATGTGCTTTTTTGTTGTGTATATGTGGTGTTAACAGGACCAAGATCGGTGATGAACATGGAAGAAACCTTGAAGAGGCGATCGTTTTTCAGCTCGCCGGAGGAACAGTTCGATGAAGAATATTACGACGAGCAATCGCCGGAGAAGAAACGCCGCCTCTCACCTGAGCAGGTCACTATCCCAGACTGTGACTCATCACTCAACTTATACATATCCGTGACACGTTTCTGCTTGACCAAATATATGCATATTCCTTTCAGATATATTCTCTCCCTCTCTCTTTATATTTATCTGTCCCATATTCTATCATATCAGTATCAAATTCTCTTCATATCTTTTAGCCAAAATTGACATCCAAATTGTATAAATAAAAAAAGGAACGAAATGGGGGGAAAAGGTTGAAGATTCGATGGTGGGGGAGTGGAATTTGGTTCATATTATATATGGTAGATTTGGGTTGGGGTTTGATTGGTTGGTACAATTGTAAAGGTACGGTTGCTGGAGAAGAGCTTTGAGGAAGAGAACAAGCTGGAGCCGGAGAGGAAGAGCCAGTTGGCAAGCAAGTTGGGCCTGCAGCCAAGACAGGTGGCTGTGTGGTTCCAGAACCGCCGTGCACGGTGGAAGACCAAACAGCTTGAAAGGGACTATGATCACCTCAAGTCGGCTTATGATGCCCTTTGGTCTGAGTATGACTCAATTCGCGAGGAGAACGACAAGCTGAAAGCTGAGGTAAATTATATCTTCTTCTTTTTCTTTGTTTTTCCCCTTCTTTTTTCAAAAACAAAAATAAGTTAATTATTGGTAAAATAAGAGTGTGATAATATGAGTGGATATAATTGAATAATGCTAGTGATACTATATATTTTTCTCCATGCTAAGGTAGAAGAAGATAAATGGTTGGTAGTGAGAGAGAGAGAGAGAGGATGGAAGAAGTGTCACCTCATGAAGTAAAATATGAGATAAAATATTGAATCACTAGTATTACTAAATATAATTTGATGATGAGGGTGTAAGTTTACCTTGCAAAAAGTCTAGGAAAACATATATGTTCCGGACACATATGAATTCTATATCTGAATATATCCAGAACATATATGTTCCTAATATTACTCTTAGCCTTGTGGCATCAAAGGAAACACATAATAGCTAGTAAATAGGTAGAGTTTGCATTAACTAAAATAATTTTCATTTGTCACTTATTTTTTGTTTTTATTGAATTTTTTAAAATATTTAGTCTTTCATATTAGATTTGACGAGAGAAATAAAAAAGGTAAAAAAAAAAAAATTATAGATCAAACTTGGAAAAGCTCCAAAAAGAAAATTAACTTATTTACTAGAAATTTTTAAGCTTTTAATCATAAGCTCCTTTTTTATATATATATAAATTCTTAAGATAAATAAACAATAATAAAATTACTATTAAAATTAAACAATAGTAAACTTAATGAAAATAAATATAAAATAATACTTTGATTTTAATTGAATCTCGCGCTAATGGAAAATGAAATCAATCCTCCAAAGATTAATTATTGTGTACGTAAAAATGATTCGGATACTCTTACCTATAAAAAGAAGAAAAAGCTAACACCGCTTTGTGGGTGATAAATAATATGGAAAGATACATCGATATTTCTAAAATATGTATTAATATTCGTATTTATTTAACATATATTATCTACCATATAGCCGATGAGTAGAAAATACCCTAGAAAGTATTCGGTCTTAAACTTTTTACTGCTTTGTATGTCAAAGGTAAACCTAACATCAGATGTTGAATTATAAAACTCAAATCATAACAACATGATTCACGAGCACCTGGGGCCAGGCTGTAGATGATCAGTATCTGTCTTTTGTGGGTCCTTTACTGTAAGATTCGTTCTTAGCTAGATAATCAGTGTGTGGATATGTATACATACATCTATATCTATATATATATATATATATATATATATATATAATATATATTGTGATTGATTGATTGGGTCAGCATTGTAATATTCAAGAGCATTGTCAAAAGAAACATAACATCAGATGTGTTGTTAAACCGCACCTTGAATGGATAGAAACCTAAGACTGTGTTTGGGATCCCTGATTAGCTCTTTCTTTCTTCTTTTTTAGAATGTTTGGTCCTTTAAAAAATAATATTATCCAAGATGAAAGACTTCTAAAAAAAGTTGAATTTTTGGACAACCAAATGGAGCGTAATACAAGGTAATATTATTGCATGTGGTTTGTGAAACGTGAATTACTACTACAGGTGGGTTTACTGACGGAAAGGGTGCGTGCTAAAGAAGATGCCGGAGTACCAATCCCAGGGCAGAAATCTGAGCCACTTCCGGCGGCGGAGGTGCCCCGTGTGAAGGTGGAGGACCGGTTGAGCACCGGAAGCGGTGGAAGTGCGGTGGTGGACGTAGAGGAGGGTCCGCATCTTGTGGACAGTGGTGACTCGTACTTCCTAAACGATAACTACGCTACCGGATGCGTGGGGCTAGTTGATGGGGTCCATTTAGAAGAGGACGACGGCAGTGACAACGGCCGGACTTACTTCACAGATGTCTTTGCAGCGCCGGCGGCAGCGGAAGAGGGAAACCATGGGGAGGGAGAGACCCTGGTGTGTTGGGTCTGGTCTTAATTAAATAAAATTATCATGAAGAATTGTGATAAAATTTGTGGCGTTTTATAACTGGTTCAGTGGTTTCTACATTTGGTGTAATATGACGAGAATTTCCTATATATTTGATGGACGTAAATGTACATCTTTATGTACTATAGATGTGTTGTTCAACAAAACGATATTAGTTTTTTGTAAAAACAAAGGTTCTTATCGATGGGAATCTGCCCGAAATAATATTTTGTGCGTTAAAACGACGTTTTGACGCACATCTCTCTGCAATTTTGAGTACTCTTAAAAAAGAGAAAAGAATAGGCAAAAAAAAAAGAAAATTAAGAAAGAGTATGTGGAAGGTTGGAATGGATCTATTTGCAGTATCAATGAATAAAATTTGAGAACACTTTTACATGGCAAAACCAAATTAGAAAGATCAAACATTGTAGCATGCAACCTAATTAGTAACCTTAGTAGGCATTGTACTCCGAGAAAATATGAAAAATATGTAGGCCTTGAAATTCTAAACACACGGGACCAATAAATAACTTCAAACCAATGTTGTTAATTAGAATTAGAAGCTTATACTCATCGTTCTTCAAAAACACTCGCTAAAGTTACTAGATCTTCACATGTCTATCAACTCGATTCAATCATCCACCCTTTAGGATTTATAAATCACGACATAGAGAGACGGGTATGGAGGAGAGAAGCTGCCTTTCAAAAAAAAAAAAAAAAATGGAGGAGAGAAGCTTCGCAATGGATGATAGTTCATAGAGATAGGTATGAAGTATAGAAGATTCACGATGAACAGTTCTCTTTTTAGGGGAGTAGGAAAATCTAATATAAACAACGGCAAACACGTATTCGAACCCGTTAGTGTAGTAAGACATTCACTTGTGAATGATAGATGAAGGGGTTACTTGAATTAATTTTGTAGATGGAAGATGTTAAGTGATAACAAACAAAAGATGAGGGGTTCTTTATGATATCTAGTTTCAAATTTATTTTGGCTCATGATTGATTGGTTTTCGCTTTTGTGTTGAGTAGTAAATTCTTTATGCATATGAAAGGACGGATTTACTTCGTTGATCGTGAAGTATAATATATGTTTGTAAGAGACACTATACTGCTTTGATTCCACTAAAATAATAAAATTGTCCCAATCCAAGGTTGTTAAGTTCAAATTATCTTAAGATATCTTCAACAATGTTAATGTAAATGGGGTTTTCATATGTAATTTATAAAAAAATCTTGCTAAACCATCACCTATTAAGCAATAAATAATATACACATAATTCCGAACGAACACAAATATTAATGCACATTTTACGAAGATCAATGTTTATTTACACATGTTAATACATATTTTTACAGATATCGATACACTTTTTTAATATATTATCCACCGCCTAAAGGGGGGTGCTTAGTATTTTCTTTTATAAAATATGATACGTCTTGGGATCAATGTTAATTTAAGATCTTTACATAATGAATATTTTAATTATAATTAGTATCTTAATTAGATTCTCTTCTGATTATGAATTCAAAATTATACAACTTTTTAATTTTTAATTCCACTATTCTAAATTCACCCAGCCCATGTCTCCTTGTGCTGAAAAATTACTAGGTGGTTTTGGGACACCGCCGAGTGGTAAGTGTATGAATTTTACATGAATATATATTATTGAATAATTTTAAGACATTACGTGACAGTACCTCAAAACTATTAAATAATTACTCCCTTACGAGCCCCTATGCAAGGTGGAGCAAATTAGAAATAGTACAAAATGCCAATTTGGACCAGAAAACAGTTGACAGGAGATTATTATTCAGTTCAGCCTAGTAATCGTAATTATTGAGTGATCTTGGGCACTATCAAGTTATTAGCAGAATTGATATATTTAGTAGTAGATTTTTGTTTTAGTTATGATCGATCGATGTTACGTGACGGTCTTCTAGAAACGCTCAATAATATGTTTCCTTCTAAGCAGTTTATAGTCTCATCAAGTACATCAGCATCACTTTTCTATTCTGAAGATCGATTTTTTAATGCTTAGAGGACACATAAACTAGCACTAGGTGAATTGAATGTACGTAGATTTAATTTCATATTCGTAACATACGTACTTGATGACGTTAAAGTTCAGAATATACAAATATTATATTCTGTTATGTACGAAACTATGATAATTTTTTATCGATTTTTCGCGAATACCTTTAAAAATATATTTTAGACGTACTGAATGATTCGAATTATCAATATTTGATCAAAAAATAAAAAAAATTTATTTTAACAAAATAAAAAATTCCTTATTAGAAGCCCTAGTTTCATTTACAACCCCATTTCCCAAAGGACCGATATTGGTGGTAGATTTTGGCCCCACCTGCCACTACCTTGGCTCTCTATACTAAAACCCACTTTTTTAAAAGGCAAGGCAATAAACACACTGACCACGTAGCATACAGTATTGATTTCTTTTTCTCTCTTTATGTATTTTAATTGAATTTTTTATTTTTAAAAACAACATGCTTTCCTAAAACTTTAAAAAATACATCTTTACTAAAATAAACAATTGCTTTGCAAAAAATTAAAAAAATTATATGAAAATGATGTGCGATCCTCCGGCATTTAGAAAGCCGTCAAAACACGTAATTAGCTAAACATGCTCTAATAGTTTTATTTTGTATCAATTACAAGAGCAATTATACGAAAAAAAAGTTTGTCAAGTCCGAATCGGTGGTCGGATATTTGTGTCCGTAACATTTTTTTACAAACTACAAAGGTGAAGTATTTCTTTGTTGAGTAAATTACCTTTATATCCCTTCGACTTTAGTTATAATTTCGATTTGGTCCTTATAGTTTCAATTTGAACACTAATATCCTCCACATTTGACATTTGATTCAATGTGGCCCTGCCGTTTGTTTCCGTCCAAATCAGCTGACGGAAACTTGTCATGTGCCATTCACGTGGGCACATATATAGGGGTATTCTGGGCATTCTATGTACTCTCTCTCCCCCTCTCTTGCAACTCCATTGAAGCAGAGAAGTCTTCCAGTCACAACTCCTATATAATAATAATAATAAAAAGCCCTAATTTTTCTTTGGAAAATGCTACAAACACACCCTCCAAACACAACCCCAAACACACCCTCCCAAACCACCACTCTCTCTCTGACACGTACCCCCAACAACTCCCCTCTCTCTCCTCCCTACCCACCCGTCCCTTCTCTCTCACTCAACCTTCCCCCTCTCTCTCTCTCTCTCTCTCTCTCTCAAGTCACAATCAATGTTTATTTTTCAAATTTTTTGTATTTATTCAATTTTCTAATCTTTAGTCAGTTTTTTATTTATTTGTAGACATTGTTTTATTTTTTTTAAATATCTCATCAAAATAAATTAATAATCAGACAATATTATTAATTTAGGACGAAATATTTTAAAAGAATAAAAAATTCTATCTAAAAATTTAAAAAATTATAAAAGATAAAAAATAAATCAAAACAAACCTTGTTTATGTTTATTTTTTTATCGTAATTTTTTTAACTTTTAGATAAAAAATTATATTTTTTAAATTTTTGGTGAAAAGTATTTAAAAACATAACTTTTGGTCCAAAAATTAAAAAAGGGTTCACTACATGCAAAAAAAATTCCTAAATAAGGTCTATTTCGACTTATATTGTTTGGTTATTGATTTGTTTCAACAAGATATTTAAAAAACAAAAAATCATGTTCAAAACTAATTTTTTTTGTAAATAACAAAAAATAAGCCAAAATGAATCTTGTTAATTTTTTTATTTATTTAATTGCTTTTTGTATATATTTAACAAAACATAAGTTAATAGGATTCATTTTGACTTATTTTTTGTTATTTATGAATTTTTTTAGGGGTAGGGTGGTTGAAATAGACCTTATTTAGGCTTTTTTTTTTTTTTTTTTGCATGTAGTGAACTCTTTTTAACTTTTAGACCAAAAATTATGTTTTTAAATACTTTTCACCAAAAATTTAAAAGGTATAATTTTTTTATCTAAAAGTTAAAAAAAATATGATAAAAAAAACATAAACAAGGTTTGTTTCGGTTTATTTTTTATTTTTTATAATTTTTTAATTTTTAGACATAATTTTTTATATTTTAAAAATATCTCATTTGGACGAATTAATAATATTGTCTAATTATTAATTTATTTTGATGAGATATTTTAAAAAATAAAAAAATGTGTACAAATAAATAAAAAAACTCACTAAAAGTAAAAAAATTAAATAAATACAAAAAATTTGAAAAATAAACATGATTGTGACTTGTGAGAGAGAGAGTGAGAGGGAGGGAGGGTTGAATGAGAGAGAAGGGACGGGTGGGTAGGGAGGAGAGAGAGGGGGTTGTTGGGGATACGTGTCAAGAGAGAGTGGTGGCTTGGGGGGGTGTGTTGCAACTCCATTGAAGCAGAATGTGGAACAATACACACTAATATCTCTTTCTAGCTTCCAGTTTTGAGAGAGCCCAGAATACCCAGAATACCCCTATATATGTGCCCACGTGAATGGCACATGGCAAGTTTCCGTCAGCTGGTTTGGACGGAAACAAACGGCAGGGCCACATTGAACCAAATGTCAAATGTGGAGGATATTAGTGTTCAAATTGAAACTATAAGGACCAAATCGAAATTATAACTAAAGTCGAAGGGATATAAAGGTAATTTACTCTTCTTTGTTCATAATATTATTTTACTTTGCGTGAATAAGTAATAACTTTATTATTATTCTTGAATTAGGGTTATTAGGGTTCATTGCCCATATGAGTTCTGTAACATCTTCGGCCTTTATTTGGCTTCGAAGAAGCCCAAGTCGAAGAGGTAATAGATCCCAACTCCTCAGCGTAGTCAGTATCATCGTCTTAGATCAGATTAGCAACGTCTTGGTGATCAAGAATGAAAGCAGCACCGAAAATGTGCTCTAGTAGAACTTTCGGATATGTTTAGAATTGCCGACGAGATCTTTTTTGAGTCATTGGGCTTTGATCTACTGATTTCAACCAAAAGCCTATATATACAATTGTCTTGTGTCAATTCTAACCTCTTTCTTAATTTCTAATTCTACCTATAGATCACCCATTTCATCCTTCAGCCCTGAAGTTAAATTACTGTTTAGGTCCTCATCAAATATCTTCTATTTCGATATATTTCTGAATATTATTTTAAGATAATCAATAATCACAAAATAAAGGCAATATATATGAAGTTTATATACCTTTTTTGGGTTTATGAACTTTTTTGGTGTAATTGTGAATGAGTGTGCACAAAAATGAAATAATGCAGCTTTCGGGAAGCCATAATTAGGGCCAAAATCAATTTCTCCAAAGGTAAATATCTCGTCTCGAAATCTAAGAGTGTCTTGCTCACATAATAAATTGACTTTTGCTCTACATCACTCTCTTTCATAACTACTGCAATAACTGCATGCTTCGGAGATTACCAAATAAAGTTTTAGAACGTCCCCCAAGATCAGCAGTGGTGATGAAAGGTGAGGAAGCCAAGTATGTTTTTACTTCCTAAAAAGTCTACTTACATTCTTCTCCCCAAACATACTTGGACTGCCTAGTCACAAATTCTAGTATTTGGTTCTGGTTTATTTGTGTTGATCTTTTTGTGTTATTAGATACATATTATTATAGTTTTTTTTTTTATAGGAAAAGATAAATATTATTAAGCATTAAAGAGTTAACATACAGAGAGTGACGATAGGCAGGTTGGAAAGCTACCAACCGCCTGAGCCACCATTAAACCCAAATCAAGCTACATCCCAGAGGAAATAAGATCTACAGTGGACTGCGAGAGACATAGCCTACGCCCGGATAACTCTCATGCCTACACCTTGAGGGCACCTGATTGTGTCTTGCACAGAATAGGGGCTTTCCTCTACCTTACATCTCGCCCAAGAGGCTGCCCGGAGTTGGATGAGGGAGAAGACCCGATCACATTCCATCTCCATATTATTATAGTTATTAAGAATGAGTAAAGCTATATATACATTACGCAAAGAAATGTAATTAATCATCTTATTTCTTCTTAAAATATATGATATGGGTTATAAATAATTTGATTAGTCTTGAAAATATTTAGCTCGGGTTCAACTCGTTCAAAGAAAATGACAAATACCATCTCTATGTAAGGACTTGTCAATATTATTTCTTGATAAAGGAAACAAAGCGAGAGACAAATAATTACTCAGTGGTTGAGTGGTAATTATCTTGACATAGACGTATAGTGTAAGCTTAATTATTTCTAACCCCCAAGGTCCAGTTTTATTGCACTCGTAGTGTTTGCTCACAAAAATATATAGAGTCAAAATGATGTAGTTTTGAGGTACATGATATTTTATTAATAATTTGCGAGCAAAGATGATGTCGTTTTTCCTGCACTTGCCTGCACTATATCAGCTGCACTGTAACCCCGAATCCATATGTAGAATGGTATAATTTTGGACTTTTTGTTTCGGAAAAGAAGTGATAAAACACCACTATGGATCACTAAAGACTCCGAAATAGTAGGCACAAAAAGACCAGAAAATGAGCAAAATAGAAAATTTTAGATTTTCGTTCTTCTAATGACATCAAGTCACTACCTTATGTTTGGTTCTTTCCCAATTCTCACCCACTCCATTAGACCATTACAGAGATTAAACCAACCTAATCCCACAACTAAGCACTTCACATTTCTGCTAAACATGCGATAAACGTCATTTGCCAGTTGCATATGTTTTTTTAAAGGAATTGCTCGTCTTTATAATACAGAAAAGCTGCTGATGTAAGTTGATCTTTTATCTCTGGGATCACTACAACTATACAACATACACTTTGGAGATTAGATTTAGTGACTAAGTTATATTTGTAGCAAAAAGTAGTGTATTTGACTACTAAAAATTTTGTTTGCTACATGTTGCACCTTGGCGACTGGTTGGAAATTGTCTCGCATTTGGCGACTATCAAAAGTTGGTCGGGAAATGTCTCTCTTGGCGACTATCACACTTTGGTCGCAATATCTCACTTTTGGCGACTATAATAAGCTTGGTCGGAAATGTCTCTCTTTACCACAAATTTGCTCGGAGAATGTCTTTCTTTTGGCTACTAAAATGACATGGAGATGTCTCGGTTTTGGCGACTATCATAAGTTTGGTCGGAGAAAAATGGATATGTTCCTAATCATGGAATTTCAAGAAATGAATATATTGGATATTGAATATCAGGTGAAACAGAAGACCTTCAGAGTGGTTATTGGTTTTTGCGTATTAGAATCGAAATATAAATACTCTTAATTTGCAGTGTCAAACCGGGGTTTATCGAGTAAGAGCATGACAATAGGTAAGAGATTTGCTCATAAGTTCGACTCTAAGGGGCCGATTGGATAAGGAATTATTTTTAGGGGATAAGTTATTGAGGGAGGATAAGATAAGAGGGGATATTATTTTTAAAGGGATGACCCACATTGATATGATATTTATAGAGGGGGTAATAAAAAGTAGATAGTTTGGATGAAGTATTAAAAAAAGGGGATAAAATAGTACTTGATTTGGATGGAGGATAAAATATGAGGATAAAGTTATTTTGTAATTGTAATGAGGGAGAAGGGGTATTATTCTTGGATAATACCCCTTCTTATTTTTTGGGCACCCTCCCCCCGGCCCAAAAATTATCCCCCTTTATCCTATCTGGGGAATTATTTTTGAAGGGGTGAAAAATTATCCCCCTGCATTTTTTGCTCCCAAACCATGCTAAACATGTCATGTCGATCCTTTTACCCCCTCCAAAAATTATCCCCATTCTTTTTCTGTAACGCCCCGAATTTCGGACACGTTAAAAAAGAGTAAAGTAACCAAAATACCTATCATTATATTGAAATACGAGTTTGGTACACGAGATAATCAAGATACATTTCAAAGAGACTGTTTACATTCAAAAAGACTTTTAAAAGTAAAGTCAGAGCAGTCTAAACTAGTCTAAGTGATCCACGGCTCGATCACGTCTTCTGCGGGGTAAGCGTCATCATAAGGTGTAAAGTCGGGTCCGGCTCCATCATCGTCAGTACCTGGTTATGAAATACCAGGGGCAGGAGGAAGTTGCACTATGAGTTTTGACACTCAGTAAGTTTCCTACCCTTAAGTTTTCCTTTTAATGTTTTAGAGCATTAAAATAATATACAATGTGTAAACGTGTAGAAGTAATCAAGGTTTGGTAACATCATACAATAAGTGTGAACAGTGATAAATACAAGATTTAACCGAATTAATAGAATTACAGTTATAACTAACACAGAGTATATCAATTCAAAATCTTTCACAATACTCGACTTTAATCAAATATTCTAAAGTATGACCACGTCATATAATTCGAAAAGGCTTTCTAACATCAATGACATCGTCATATATTTCGAATAGGCTTTCTAACATCAATGACATCGTCATATATTTCGAATAGGCTTTTCTAACATCAATGACATCGTCATATATTTCGAATCAATATTTCTAAATCAATGAAGTCAAGTATGGTGCTCCCGAACGATAACGATCCCGACCGCCCAACTAACCGATGTTTCCCAACCGCCCTGCGCCCCAACCGCACTGCTCCCGATCGTCATGTTCCCAATCAAGATGCTTTCCCTAACATTATATCTTTTCCTATCGTGCCGGACAATATAAGTTTAAAGTTTACACTAGAAGATCGTTAGACTAGAAAAGGCACGATAGGGCTAGATATAATTTCGGCTCAAGCGAAATTTGGCTAAACGCACGACACGGCTAAATTACAGCGCTTGGGTGATACAAAAGCTTGGGTCTATCACATCCTCTGGTTAAAGTCAAAGCTTCAAAGAGACTGTTTACATTCAAAAAGACTTTTAAAAGTAAAGTCAGAGCAGTCTAAACTAGTCTAAGTGATCCACGGCTCGATCACGTCTTCTGCGGGGTAAGCGTCATCATAAGGTGTAAAGTCGGGTCCGGCTCCATCATCGTCAGTACCTGGTTATGAAATACCAGGGGCAGGAGGAAGTTGCACTATGAGTTTTGACACTCAGTAAGTTTCCTACCCTTAAGTTTTCCTTTTAATGTTTTAGAGCATTAAAATAATATACAATGTGTAAACGTGTAGAAGTAATCAAGGTTTGGTAACATCATACAATAAGTGTGAACAGTGATAAATACAAGATTTAACCGAATTAATAGAATTACAGTTATAACTAACACAGAGTATATCAATTCAAAATCTTTCACAATACTCGACTTTAATCAAATATTCTAAAGTATGACCACGTCATATAATTCGAAAAGGCTTTCTAACATCAATGACATCGTCATATATTTCGAATAGGCTTTCTAACATCAATGACATCGTCATATATTTCGAATAGGCTTTTCTAACATCAATGACATCGTCATATATTTCGAATCAATATTTCTAAATCAATGAAGTCAAGTATGGTGCTCCCGAACGATAACGATCCCGACCGCCCAACTAACCGATGTTTCCCAACCGCCCTGCGCCCCAACCGCACTGCTCCCGATCGTCATGTTCCCAATCAAGATGCTTTCCCTAACATTATATCCTTTCCTATCGTGCCGGACAATATAAGTTTAAAGTTTACACTAGAAGATCGTTAGACTAGAAAAGGCACGATAGGGCTAGATATAATTTCGGCTCAAGCGAAATTTGGCTAAACGCACGACACGGCTAAATTACAGCGCTTGGGTGATACAAAAGCTTGGGTCTATCACATCCTCTGGTTAAAGTCAAAGCTCGGCTCATGTCGCATCACGGCTACAAGACACGCATAATATTCCCACGGGGAATAATCCACAACAACTAAACGTATATTATTATCAGTGTGTTTACGTTCGGGTATCCATGGGACACCCTGAGTATTAATAATCAATCATAGTAAAACTAATCAAAGTAATAATCATGACAATTTATGCTCAACTAATATTTAAACTAGTTAATGGAAATCACATAATAATAAGATGGTGGTGTAATTTTTTTAAAAGATAATAATAATAATATTAGTTAATCATAAAAAAAAATATTCTAAGGAATTATAATATATATAAGAGTAAAAATATAATCTAAATCAAGTGAGATTAAGAAATTTTTAATAAGATTTACCCAATCTTAATTATTTAAATATAATATGAGAATTTAATGTGCATATAAATTAATAGAGTTTTACATAAAATTATGAAATTTTAGTACAAAGATATTAATGTAATCTATTTTAAAGTGTGGTTGTGAGTTAATTAAAACTATACAATTTAGGAGTATGCCTATGGAATAGGATCTTAGCCTAAGGGAAAAAAAATATATATATATATAATATTTGTAATAATATTTATAATGATTATATATTCAATCAAAATAATATAGTAATAATAAGTTTATTCATAGCTAAATGAATTAAGGCAAATTTGTAATTTAAGCAATTTAATAGTAAAATTGTAATTAACTAAAATAAGGACCAATCTGTAATTGTATAAAATAGTAGGAGCATAGTGTAATATAACAATTAATAAAATATTATATTTTAAACTTTGGGTTAAATATGTAATTTACAAAACTTCTGATTTAAGCTAATCAAATACCAATAATATAAGGGGGCCAAGTGTAATATTCCATCTTCTTTAAGTTTTTCATCCGTTTTTTCCAGTAGCCCACTCCAGAATCCGGCGAAGCTCCGGCGAGCTCCGACGAGACACCGAATCACCTCGGAACAACTCGAAATTACTCCGAAACATTAAAATGAATACTCTAGAATAGAAATCTTACATTATTTCGAAATTCCGGTGACGTTTTGAAACGTTTTGGTTGTATTTTGGTTGGGTTTCAACGGCGACGGCGGCGGTTCTTCTTCTGCTTCTCTTCTCCCTTCTCTCCTCCTTCTCTTGCTTCTTGGTGGTAAAAACAGAGGGGAGGACCTCTCTTTTTATAGGAGAAGAAGGGGGTGAGATGGAGGGTTGTGAGGAATTTCCGGCAGATCCAACGGAGAAGAACGAAATAGCCATGAATGCTGGCTGGTTTCTGCAGGTGTAGGGCTGTAGGAGATGGGTGATGGGAGCTGGACTGGGTTGTCGGGTGGAAGTGATGGGGAAGGGATAAGGGTTTGTCGGCTAACCATGGAAGAGGAGAGAGATATACATATTTCTGTATATTCACAGCACACACACACACAGTACACACACACACACACAGTACACACACACATATATTATAAAAACATATTAGTTTAATTATATACTTTTATTTTCTTTTTTATTTTTTTAATTTTTTTTATAATAATCATATATACACAATACATATAAATATATTACATATCATATATACACATCAACATATTCGTGTACGCAAACGAAACAAAAAAAAATAATACGTGGAGTATAAAAATAAAAAAATAATTTTGCTCGAACTATTTATTTATTCCTTTAAAATTTTACGGGTCATTACATTTTCCCCCATCCAAATGAGCCCTAAGTGCCAATCAAAACATAAAAGATTTGCTCATAAGTTCGACTCTAAGCGCCGATCAAAAAATAAACTCTGAGCCCACCAAAGGTTACATAATCATTCTGCATAAATTAATACAGAACCTAATGTCAAACGGAAAAAAAAAAAAGAATAAGAAACTTCTTGTGTGAGCGATTATAATTTTTGAAAAGCAAATTACAGTAATTAGTGTCAATTGATGACACTATCATTGATGTCATTGTTGCCACATATACAATTGATGGCAAATTTATGAGTACGAACACTTTATTGAGCAGTATGTACAGAAAAGTGTTGTACGTCAAAATTATTTTGATGTCCAAAAACTGTCCGAAAATTATCCGAACATTGTCCAGCCCTTTTAACAGTATTTGAGAAGGCAAAACATCGTCGTTTCTCCGCACAACCGTTACTCTAGTTCTGTGTCTCGTTACAATGATTGCATGATGCAGTTTGATGGATGGCTTACAGGCCAAAGTCCACAAAAAGGCCCGCCGAAATACGTTGGGCCAATATTAGCTCTTCACTAGGCCCGCCCAAATCTGTATGATCCGGGTCAGAAGCCAGATCATTTGTCCTATTGTCCTACACTATGATTGAATAAAATTGAGTACTGGCTAATTACGGGTCCATTTGGCGTAACTAGATTATGAGATTATTGGATTGTTGGATTATATTGGGTGCCGGAGGGAATAATCTAGCTCAAAGTGTTTGGACTAAATTATTTGTAGATATGTTGGTTATGTTGTGTTTGAAGCTAGATTAATCCAGATTTTGTCCGTATATAATTTAGCCCAAATGGGGCTAGATTATTTGCTCAATAATCTATACAATCTGAAAAATATAGTTACGCCAAATAGGGCCTACCTCAGGGTCCCGGGTTGGTCTTCAAATCCTTCACAGATGGGCCAGGCCTGGCTAATTTTTGCACCTTTGTCACAATTAGCTACTCTAGAAATTTCCAATTTCTAATGGCTTTAGCCTTTCTCACACTAAAAATAGAGATAAATATAGCAAGGATGGACTTAAATTACCAATGAAGATGGTCAAAAAAAGACAATTGTTATACACTTCAACTCATCTCAAAATTCCCTGCATTTTGGTTCTCGTTTGCGTCGTGTTTATGTCCTAAATATTATATGCTCGTATTATTTGATATCTGTCTCAAAATATAGACAATCTGAATATGTTCAAATTTAGGGTTAGGTCCGTTGAAGTTTTCTTGATTTCATATTCTTGGCGTCACAATCACTTGATTTCTTTTTCAAAAGAGGTTTATTTCATAATTCATATATGAAAAAAATGACCAAAATGTTCATTATCTAAAGCTCAGCAAGTAAATCATCTTTATTCATAATCAAATTAGCCAGACATCGATAATTCAATAAACAACTGAGAAGTATTTTAACATCTACTTCAAGATAAAATCAACTCGATCGCGTGCTTAAGGTTATATAATCAAATTAACTTATTGTTTCAAAATCTCGAAAAAATTCCGCGTGGTATTTTTCTAAAAAGTCAGAATATTTCTTACAATGACGTTGTTTTAATTGACGAACTCTTTAAAATAAACATTTTCAGATGAAAACTGTGGGAGAAGGATTACCATAATTTTCAAATACTAATGAGGTCAAAGAGCACGAGGTGGTTGTATCTAATGGGACTATTCTAATGCTTGTGTGTCCTTATTACCATCTTAAAATCAACGACAAATGGTTCCAGATGTTTTTTTTGTTTTGACAGATTCTCGAGTGAGCTAAGGTGTAAAGACTGGACTTTGTCAAACTCTTAGGTTTTACCAATTAAACTTGCTTTTTGCAAAAGTCATTGTCCCCAACAAGTTTTCCACATCCTGGTTAGTTCCCATCAAGGTTTTACGTCTCAATAATCGCTACATTAAGAAATTAATTAAAGACACATATTTGATTTTCGAGCTCATTCTGACACAAGTTGTAGCAGAAGAAGAACTAAATATCGTTCTAGTGGATGAATGAGTTAGATGTCGTTTTAACAGATGTGATTTTTCTTGATCCGTCCTAATTTTATGGACTCTTGAATCTGCAATATTGAAATAGACAATACATTGCGCACAAAGAATATAGAGAAAAAACTCTAATTTTTCATTGAATGATTGAATTCAACTAGATAACTTTTTGCTAATTAACAAATAAAATAAAATACTAACATACTTAACAGATTTGACATAGAATCAAATTTGTAACTAAAATATAATAAAATCATACCAAAACAAGCAGTATTGAAGAAAATGAAATTACTAAGATTAAAAATTCCTATATAAAGCTAAAATCATAATCAAGATTTTCATGAATTAAGATCTCAATCAATGATTCGTCTTTGATTTTATTTTGAAAACTCTTTTTAAAAAAATAGTTGTGATTTGTCCTACATCACATTGGTAGCTACACAACGATATGCCACTGAAACAAAAATATCAGGTGCATTAAATTCACTTCTTGATTCACGGTCGATACAATCAATTCAAATATGCTTTGAAAAAATTTCACAACCACTATATTTCATTTCAAATTTCTAGTATTTTATAATGGCTTTTTAATATAAATTTTGATAATTTTCCACTCTTTTTTTTTTTAGGTTAGACTCGAGATGTGACCCAAAAAATAAAACAACCTAAAACAGCTTAAACTGGTTGAAACTAAACTGGGGTAACTGGTTGTACATGGCCGGTCCAAATCGATTACGTTTTGCAAATTTCTCAAATTGAAAAATCAATTTGGTCTCATAAATCTCACCAAACTGGATCAAACTGAATCAGTTACGCCCCTAATAAAAAACCACTAGGAAGGCCAATAATACCATTAAAAACCTTATCTCCAAATAGTTGCCGACCAAGTGGTTGGACGCATTCATTCAAACCAAACTGAAGTTAATGGTATTGGTCGTTGTTATATTTCACATTAATTCGTAGAAGCTGGTGGTCATGGTCCAAAGTGATTCATCTGGGAAAAGTCTATGGTCCCCGAAATTAGACCAAGAAAATATCTCTGAATTCAAATTAAATCAAAGGTCATGATTCATTTGAATTAATGAAATTACTTTTCCAAATGAATCATAATCATTAATTTTGAATTCGAAGACATTTTCTTGATTTAAATTTGAAGACTTTAGCATTGCTCTTAGTTCAGAACATTACTTTGATTCTTATTGAACAATTTGTGCTCATGAAACATCTAGAAGGCCTAACAATTCAGGTTGTCATTGTTAACGACTTTGAACTCCGAATATGATATCCAGGACCAAAATTTTATCCACCTGAAGGAAGATAAAATTTGAACACCCTCCTCTATCTATATCTTATCTTCCTTCCATACCCCTCTTCTATTTATGAAAATATCATTATTAATTACGAGATTATCATCCACACACTTATATATATCTACTATATTCCTTTCTTTAAAAATACTCAAAACAAACACTATATAACTTTCACTAATTTATAATAAATCTCTCTTATACTATATTCCCCTTTTACTATATCTATTTTATCTCTTCCATAATTTTAAGCACTAACAAACAGACCGTACGAGGCTTGTTCCCCTAAACTCACACACTGTGGAAAAGTCTCGAGGTCCCTGGGTTTTTTTTCATTTCTTGTCTTCAACATCTCGAGATTTATGAAGGTGCGCATAAAAAGTTCTGAACACCATATAAAAGAAAAGACAACAAAGCTACTAAACCACGGACTTGGGAGTAAAAAATTGCTCAAACAGTTAGATAATATTTGAACATTTTAACACGTTCTATTATGCACAAGGCACAATAAAATCTCCGATTTCTTAAACCCCACGAGTCTCGTTTGAGATATCACATGGGGGAAATACTTTATTTTTTGTTTTGTTTTGTTTTCTTTTTGTTTTTACTTACAGAAAACACCATTTAACAAACTTTAGCAAATGAAGGAACCCAGGATCACTAACTTTCCTGATGACGCCTTTCCAAATGTATGATTTTCCCGGAAAAAAACAGGGGAAAAGGGTACCTGGAACAGAAAATATCAAGGTGGGATCCCTTCACCTTTTGTCGCCCACCACGTCAATTTTCCTTTGGACCACATAGCAGATGACTGTTTGCATACGTTTCTATTTATAAAGGACACGTAAATAAAATAAGAGAAGTGAAAACCGAAATAGAGAAGACGTAAATTAGCAGGTTCTCTAGCAGACCATTAAGCAGCAAAACTTTCTATTTATATAAATTAAACTGTGATTTGAGTTTTGTTACAATAAACCACGCAAAGAAAGAGAGAGTGAGAGTGAGAGAGAAGAGTACAAAATTAGATCCAGCATTGGGGAGGGAGGCACAATTATTGAAATATCGGAGAAAGTGACCAGAAAGAAACAGGGGATAGGCTTCCCTCAAAGCAATTAATAATATAAGTGATGGCATCAAGAAGGCTGGACGAAAGAGCAACTGAGAAAGAGATCACTACCGGTGTGAAAAGACATATAAGGTGTATTCTACTTTAGTCCACGACTCTACAAACAAACAAGTGAACCGCCATTACGATAACCATTTATTAATTAATGCCGTAGCACGCAAGATGAAGAATCAGCATCTAGAGAGAGAGAGAGAGAGAGAGAGAGAGAGAGAGAGAGAGTTTGTAGGGGTGAAAAACCTATACAGATTTTCTGTTATACTTGGTCCACGCAGAGAAAAATAAACCGCCTAAAAAATTACAGAGCAAAAACCCATTATAAATAGCACTCAAAAGGAGGAACAACTTCTCATGAACAGAGAGAGAGAGATCATGGCTGCTTCTACTTGTTCTTCCAGACCTCACATAGTTCTCTTTCCATTCATGTCCAAAGGCCACACCATTCCAATTCTCGACCTTGCTCGAATCCTTCTCCACCGCAACACAACCATCACCATTTTCACCACCCCAGCAAACAAGCCCTTCGTATCCGACTCTCTCTCGGACACAGATGCCTCCATTGTGGAGTTTCCTTTTCCACATAAAATTGACGGAGTACCTGTCGGAGTAGAGAGCACCGACAAGCTCCCTTCCATGTCCCTCTTCGTCCCCTTCGCGAAAGCCACAAAACTCATGCAACCCAACTTCGAACAAGCGCTTCAGACCCTCCCTTATATCACTTGCATAATATCCGACGGATTCCTAGGGTGGACCCAACAATCAGCTGCTAAATTTGGAATACCACGCCTTATCTTTTACGGCATGGGCGCCTACTCACAGGTCTTGCATAAAGCCGTAATGGGGAACCGTCAACTTTCAGGACCGGAATTAGATGATGAGCCGTTTGCTGTGATCAACTTCCCATGGATCAAGCTCACAAGGAATGACTTTGACGAACCCTTCAATTTGCGTGAACCGAAGGGCCCTCACTTTGACTTCATCATAGAGCAAATCGCGGCGGCCTCAAGGAGCTATGGTCAAGTTATCAATAGCTTCTACAAGCTTGAAGCATCGTATGTAGAATACTGGCTACGAGAGTCTGGGGACAAGGGGTGGTGCATAGGGCCCCTCTGCCTAGCAGAACAACCAAAGACCGAACCTCAGTCCCACCAGAAGCCCACCTGGCTACAATGGCTCGACCAAAAACTAGACCAGGGGAGAAGTGTTCTCTATGTTGCGTTCGGGTCTCAAACAGAGATATCTTCTCAACAGTTGCACGAAATAGCAGTTGGTTTGGAGGAATCAGAAGTGAACTTTTTGTGGGTGACGAGGAAGGGTGACGAGGAATTCGATGATGGGTTTAAAGAGAGAGTGAAGGAGAGAGGGTTGGTAGTGAGAGAATGGGTCGACCAGAGGGTGATTTTGGGGCATGGGAGCGTTCAGGGATTTTTGAGTCATTGTGGATGGAACTCGGTTTTGGAGAGCGTATGTGCCAAGGTTCCGATTCTTGCTTGGCCGATGATGGCAGAGCAGCACCTAAATGCCCGGTTGGTAGTGGAGGAGATTAAGGTGGGTGTGAGAGTTGAAACAAGCAATGGGTCGGTGAGGGGTTTTGTGAAGTCGGAGGGTTTGAAGAAGATGGTGAGAGAGCTCATGGAGGGTGAGATGGGGAAGGAGGCAAGGAAGGAGGTGAAGGAGTTAGGAGAGGCGGCCAAGAAAGCTGTAGAGGAGGGAGGCTCGTCTTGGCACGCCTTGAACCAGCTCATTGATGAGTTAAAAGCACTAAGAAGTAACAGTTAGAAGCTCTGGGCTTACTATGGGCTATAATGGCGATAATAATATGCTCTTTTCTAGTTTGGATTGACGGTCCTCAGTTTTCTTATCTTGATCTACCTTCATAATTCTAGGGAGTGGTCTTACAGTCCAGCTCTCAACGAGTCTGCATGTACATTATGCACTAAAAAGTTATCAATCATTTTATTATTTTTGATGATATATGGGTAATTATGAAACTTTTTAGTTCGTGAAGCGATTCTACTTGTGAGTCCGTGCTACTTTGAAAAGTATTCAGCTAGGGTCAAAAAGTTGTTCGTACCTCATTCTCCTATGTACTGTACCTTATATACTCCTCTTGGCTTAGGAACCAAGTCTAGATTGACATGTGTGAAGCACAGTCTATAATAATAGTGATCCATAATTGAATTATGTTATGACGTTGCCCAATCACACACTTAACAGATTTGACATAAAATCAAATTTGTAACTAATAAAAGATAATAAAATCATGCCAAAACAAACAACATTAAAGAAAATGAAATTATTAAGATTAAAAATATCTGAACATGAATCCAGATCTCAATTAATTTTTTTTTTTTGAAAGGCGAAGAAGGAATTCTTATTAATCAAAAGGATATACACAAGTTTACATAGATACGAAAATAAGCGAAAGACTAAATAGTAAACTACCTCGGACCTAAATAACACTGTCCCAATACTCCTCTGAAATTATACATGCTATCGTTAATCGAGAAGGCGCAACTTGGAAAATGAAGTCTCACCCAAGAGACAAGCGAGAACTTGATGGACTCCTCCACTTTGCACCAATCCACTTCCTTTTCCTTAAAAAATAGTTCATTTCTTGACTTCCAAATCTGCCAAAACACAATTTCTGGAGTGGCAAACCACATGGCCTTAAACACTTTATTCACAATTAATGATTTATCTTTGATTTTATTTTGCCAAATCTTTCTAAAAAAATAGTTGCAATTTGTTTGACATCACATTGGTAGCTATACCATAATATGCCATTGAAATAACAATATCAGGTGCATTAATTTCACTTCTTGTTTGCGGTCAATACAATCATGCTTCGTAAAAATAGAAATTTGTAAAAATAGATATTTGATTTCCACACCTTTTTTGTCCATTTACACTTATTTTTTTTACTCTAATATACAAAGTTATTGAAATACCCTTCTATTAAATAATCTTGTGTTCCATTTACACTCTTTAATATAAGGACATTTCAGTAATTTTGTATAATATAAACAAAAGAGTACAAATAGACAAAAATAGTGTGCGAAAATCAGTCTCCTAAAAAATACTATGACCATTATATATATTTCATTTCAAAATTGTAGTATTTGATGGAATTAGAGAGGTTGTTGTATATTACGCACAATAGGGCATGTTGTGCGCCAAAACGTACGTCATTTTGACACGCAAAATAATGACCAAAATGAAGTATTTTGTGCACCAAAACAAAATATTTTGCGCGCCAAAACAATATAGAGCCGTGCCCTCTTTGATACCTTTACGCCAGCCAACCACTAGGAAGGCCAATAAAACCATTAAAACCTTGACTCCAACAGCTGCTAGCCTCTAACCATGTGGTTGGACGCATTCATTCAAAGCTAACTCAAGTTAATGATAGTGGTCCTTGTTATATTTCACATTAATTTGTACAAGTTGGTTGTGATGGATAATTAATTCAAAAGTGATATTATTTTCCTCCTTTAGTTCATAACATTATTTTGATTCTTATTGAATAATTCATGCTCATGAAACATCTAGGAGGCCTAACAATCGCAACGCCGATACATCTAAGGATCCATCACCAACTTAGGAGAATCAAAACCAAGACTAAATATGTGATACCGGTGATAGTAGTTGGAGACAAACATAATGTGTGATCATCAATATTTTTCCAAATTTCTTCTATTGTTTAAAAATATTTATCGAGATCTTTTTAACGGTATAAAAAAAATTCAAAAATTACTCACGAGAATATACTATTTTTTTTTTATCTGAATAAGAATATGATTACCCAAAATTGTAATATAATGAGGAAAGGAGGGAGTAATATTCCCCAACAAAAACCACTGAATATCTCAAGTGGTTAGTCGAGTGAAAGCACAACAGAAATTAGGCACAAACATACGTGATGAAAACTGATTCCACTTAGTTGAAAAAAATCCTCCTACAATAGGCATATTTTTAAAGATATTACTTTTTGACCCTAGAGATAATATGTCTTACCCTACAAAATTACATATATTATAAATCTTAAATCCGCCCTTTACACGAACAAAAGACTTATTCTCCTAAGCTCACACATTCAACTCATTCTGCCTGTGAAAAACTCTTGGGTCCCTCTTGTGATATCACGTAGGTGGACTTCTCTGAAAAAAATCCTTTATTTTTTGTTTTTTGTTTTTGTTTTCTTTTATTTATAAAAAACACCATTTAAAAAACTTCAGCAAATTAAGGAACCCAGGACCACTAACTTTCCCAATGACGCATTTTCAAATGTATGATTTTCTCCAAAAATAACGGGGGAAGATCATTCTTGGAGGTAGACATTGGAACAGGAAAGATCTGGGTGGGATCTCTTCACCTTTTTCCGCCTACCACACGAATTTTCCTTTGGACCGAACATGAATGTTTTCATACGATTCAATTTCACAAATGCTATTTGCAGAGAAAAGCAATCCGAATCACGCACCGATTTCTTTATGAAGTCAAATTATTTATGAGAATAATTAAGGTTCGAGATACTATTCCCGACAAATAGCAATTTTGTTTCAATTTATCCACCCACATGTCCTGCTAAGCATCGCATGTGCATGCTCTCTTGTCATCTCTCATAAGTATCTGATAGGATGTATACCGGTAATTAGAGATCTCGGATTTTATCAATTTTTATAGAGTCAGTTCATGCAAAAATTTTGTTCTGATTTTAATTGAGATTTTCACAGGACGGTAAGATTGATTATTCAAAAATTAATTAAGATGTGCGTAAGTTGATTTAAACACTCTGAGTTATAAAAAAACAAAAGGGTAAGTAGAGGTCTTAAGAACAACCCGTTAGTCTAAGGATTGACTAACATCAATGTGCTTTTAACTTTTGCGTTGAGTTAATACGTAGGAAATTTTGTCCCTACTTTAATAACACTCCTTGCACGTGAAGGGTAAGATTATTTTTTTCCCTATTTGTCGGTTCATCGACATCTATGGGGATATAAAAAAATCTGTCTCCCTTTATAGCTTAAGGTGTTCGAATCAGCTTATGTGCACTTTGAATAATTTTTAGAATATCAATATCACCGTTCACTGGGAACCAGATTAAAATAGACCAATCTCAGTGTGAACTGACCCCTAATAATTGATAGCACTTTGAAAGTTTCAAATCTAATACCTAAGACCCTGTTTGTTAGAGGTCATAGGAGGGTATAAAATTTAGACCCAGAATATGATAATTCAGGTGGTTATCTAGGCCCACTACAAGAAGAATCATTTATAGCAACGAAATCGGAAGATAAAATTTAATTTCATCACCAAATAGGTATATATGGCGAGAGAGAGATAAAAATATATAATATATTATGTTTAACATCTATTTAAATAATCTTAAACATATGTTATATATTAAATATTGTACGGAGTAAATAATTTTTTGAATATTATATGTGTTTCAGTGGTCAAGGAGGGTGTCCCTAAGGTGGTTGTGGGGTTCAAGGTCTATAGTTCAAATATTGGTAAGGAATAATGTCCATTTTGACAATTGTTTTGAATTTAAACTCAATTTAGCGACGAAAAAAATCGTCTCTAAATCTAGTTATGACCAAAATGATTTTCTCGTGAAATGATCATTGCAGTTAGCGACCAAATATTTCGTCGTTAAAAATTGATATTAGCAACAACAAAATTCCTTGCTGAATAACTACATTTAGCGACAACATATTTCGTGCCATCATACATATTTTGCGACGAATTTTATTTTTCGTCACTGGACTTTTTGAGTGAATCTATGGGCGACGAAAATTTTTGTCACCTAATGAATTGGCGACAATAAATATAGCTTTTGAAACGAAATAATTTCGTTGTTATAAACTAATTTTGTTGTAGTGAGGGTTTGTAAGTGACTTTAATTAGACCCCAGATATCTGAAATTCAAATTTTATTTGCCTTGAGGGTGATCCCCTTCCATATATTCATTCTATTTACATAAATATCATTATTAATTACAAATGTCATTATTAATTATAAGAATGTTATCCGCATACTCATATTTATCATATTTCATTTTTTTTAAATACTCAAACAAATGTTTTATAACTACTCACCCTTCTATAATAAATCTCCTTTCTGCTATATTCTCATCTTACTATATCCATCATGTTATTTCTCTAATCTTCACCGCTAATAAAAGGATCGTAAGAGAGAGTAAAATCCCCAAAATCCCAAACCAACAAATCATGTTCATGAGGGTATTCTTGTCTCTGGGCACATAGAATTGACTACCTAATGAAACCAGCAATTGGATTGTGAAATTACCATTTTAATTAGTGATACAAAACAGAAAATTTCCTCTTACGGAGATTTTAAGAATTTGACGAAGTGAGAAAGCAATAATGCAACCCTACTGTATATAAAGTATTGGGTGTCACTGCTATACGTCGTTGTCTAACTGCGCACACATTAATCCCATAAGAGATTTTCAAAATCTGGCAAAGTAAATGGTTCAACAGGATAATAAATAGAATAAGAAAGCAATGCCACCCTAATCGTATATAAAGTATATATTGGGTGTAATCGCTATATGTCTTTAACTAACCACACATGAATCCCATGCGAGATTTCAAAAATTTGGTGAAGTAGATGACTCAACTAGATAATAAATAGACAAAGAGACTGATGTGATACAAACCATATACGAAATATTGAGTGTCCGTTGACTAACCGCAATGCATTAAAAAAGCCTCCAAATTGATGGGTGGAAGCAAGTCCCTGTTGCCAACCTAACATTATTATACCAATATAACACTCCAATATCTTTAGGCTGTCCAACATCTGCAGATAGGAGACCCATATCTTCTCTACCTAGAGAGGACCCTTTAAAAATATTTCTTAAGAGCTTATTAGTTATGTGTTAATACTGCATTATATGATAAAAATATTAAATTCAGATCTAGAATTACGTATTAAGAACTTGTTAGAGAATAAATTGAGGCTGAGCTCTTGTCGGGAAGGTTGGAGATGTAATCAAAGATTACATGGTGAAATGATTCATTCTCTTTGTCGAGCATCAGAGAGATCACGACAATTTTTTCATGTTCTGGTGCAAAAGATATGCAGAATCCATAGATAGCAAGGTGGCTAGACTCACTACAAGTAGCCAGCGGAAAAGGAAGGCAGGCAAAATGACCAATGGATTCAAGAGCCTGTTAGAACATGAATATTTTATTTTGGGTAGTTTTCTAATAGCCATCAGATCTCAAGAGGGCGTTGGAATTGCTCAAAATCCAGTTTTTGTCCTGGACAAAGAAAGTTTGGTCTCTGAAACTCTCAGTACTGAAAGGCACAAGGGTGGCCAACTAGAAACAAAATTAGAGAAGCGTGCTTGCCAACGCATGTAAAACCGAAATACAGAACACGTAGAGATAAGCAGGTTCTCTAGTAGACCATTAAGCAGCAAAACTTTGTTTGTATATAAATAAAACAGTAAATAAGTTTTGTCTAGGACAAAAAGATCAATAGGACGTTGGGCACATGTTTGTTACAAGCGCGAGGGAAGAGAGAGAGAGAGAGAGAGAGAGAGAGAGAGAGAGAAGTACAATATTAGATCCAGCATTGGGAAGGGAGACACAATTTATTGAAATATAGGCGAAGTGACCAGAAAGAAACTGGGGATAGCAAGGCTTCAATCAAAGCAATTAATAATATAAGTTTGGCATCAAGAAGGCTAAACAAAAGAGCTGAAACTGTCAGAAAGAGACTACCGGTGTGAAAAGAGAGATGCGGGTCTACTATACCTTAGTCCATCTGTCCATGACTCTACAAACAAACAAACAAATGAACCCCCATTACAATAACCATTTATTAATTAATGCTGTAGCACGCAAGAGGACGAATCAACATCTAAACACACACACACACACACACACACACACACACACACACAGACTTTGTACAGGTGAAAAACCTATGCCCATTTTCTGTTGTACTTGGTCCACGCAAAGAAAAATAAACCACCCTCCCTCCCACCAAAGAAATGACAGACAGCAAAAACCCATATAGCACTCAAAAGGAGGAACAACTCCTCGTGAACAGACACACACACACACACACAGAGAGAGAGAGAGAGAGAGAGAGAGAGAGATGGCTGCTTCTACATGTTCTTCCAGACCTCACATAGTTCTCTTTCCATTCATGTCCAAAGGCCACACCATCCCAATTCTCGACCTCGCTCGACTCCTTCTCCACTGCAACACAAACATCACCGTTTTCACCACTCCAGCAAACAAGCCCTTCATATCTGACTCTCTCTCGGACACGGATGCCTCCATTGTGGAGTTTCCTTTTCCACAGAACATTGACGGAGTACCCGTCGGAGTAGAGAGCACTGACAAGCTCCCCTCCATGTCCCATTTCCTCCCCTTCGCCAAAGCCACAAAACTCATGCAACCCAACTTCGAACAAGCGCTTCAGACTCTCCCTTATATCACTTGCGTAATATCCGACGGATTCCTAACGTGGACCCAACAATCAGCTGCTAAATTTGGAATACCGCGCCTTATCTTTTATGGCATGGGCGCCTACTCACAGGCCTTGTGCAGAGCCGTAATGGAGCACCGTCAACTTTCGGGACCGGAGTTAGATGATGAGCCGTTTTCCGTGATCAACTTCCCATCGATCAACCTCACAAGGAACGACTTTGACGAACCCTTCAATTTGCGGGAACCGAAGGGTCCTCACTTTGAATTCATCAGAGAGCAAATTGCCGCGGCCTCAAGGAGCTACGGTCAAGTTATCAACAGCTTCTACGAGCTTGAGGCATTGTATGTAGAATACTGGCTACGTGAGTCTGGGAACAAGGGGTGGTGCATAGGGCCCTTCTGCCTGGCAGAACATCCAAAGGCAGAACCTCAGTCCCACCAGAAGCCAACCTGGCTACAATGGCTCGACCAAAAACTAGACCAGGGGAGAAGTGTTCTCTACGTTGCGTTCGGGTCTCAAACAGAGATATCTTCTCAACAGTTGCACGAAATAGCAGTTGGTTTGGAGGAATCAAAAGTGAACTTTTTGTGGGTGACGAGGAAGGCTGAATCGGAACTCAATGATGGGTTTGAAGAGAGAGTGAAGGAGAGAGGGCTGGTAGTGAGAGAATGGGTCGACCAGAGGGTGATTTTGGGACATGGGAGCGTTCAGGGATTTTTGAGTCATTGTAGATGGAACTCAGTTTTGGAGAGCATATGTGCAAAGGTTCCGATTCTTGCTTGGCCGATGATGGCAGAGCAGCACCTGAATGCCCGGATGGTAGTGGAGGAGATCAAGGTGGGTGTGAGAGTTGAAACAAGCAATGGGTCGGTGAGGGGTTTTGTGAAGTCGGGGGGTTTGAAGAAGACGGTGAGAGAGCTCATGGAGGGTGAGATGGGGCAGGAGGCAAGAAAGATGGTGAAAGAGTTAGGAGAGGCGGCCAAGAAAGCTGTAGAGGAGGGGGGCTCGTCTTGGCACGCCTTGAACCAGCTCATTGATGAGTTACAAACACTAAGAAGTAACAGTTAAAAGCTCTGGGCTTACTACAGGCTACAGTTGACGATAATCAATTTTCTTACCTTGATCTACCTTCATAATTCTGAGGAGTGGGCTTACAGCCCAGCATTCAAGCTCTACTAAGTAAAAGGGATGTTGTCTTAGCGCTACATTGTTTGGTTGAGCACATAGCTTAAAATAGTTGTCTAGTTATAAATAAAGAAGCAGGCCTTCGTAATCACATTCTAGTTAGAAAGTAAGGGTATTAGCATTTGCATTATTCAGCTCTCTATCTCATGTTTATTACTTTACTTC
Source organism: Arctostaphylos glauca (assembly GCA_019985065.2). NCBI lineage: Eukaryota > Viridiplantae > Streptophyta > Magnoliopsida > Ericales > Ericaceae > Arctostaphylos > Arctostaphylos glauca. The sequence continues at coordinate 15,839,389 of JAHSPW020000014.1, read as the reverse complement.
ATAAAGCCCTGGTCAAGGCTTGTTCAGATAAATATTATCCATTCTCTAGTTCAATACAAATAACTACTAGTGCCGCATGCTCTTAACACATTTTTTAGAGTGATTGTTCTTCCTTATATCTGATCTTCTGTGCTTAGTTATTACAGGTATTCAGCCCCCATTGTGTTGCTTACCTTCTCTCTTCGAACCAATGGTAGCCTGCTTCCAACTTCCCCCTCCACCATTGCCATTCCACTTCCCTTTCCATCTTCTCTCCATGCCAACGTCAGTGTACATTTGTTGCGTCACCTTCGACTTCCTAATAGCGTTGAAATATATGGAAGACCTCATTGGCAAATGACCATTAAACTCATGGTAGGAGAGGTCAATAATTCGAAGTTTAGAAAATGGGATTTTACCAGTTGGAGTGTTTACAGGACCATAAAATCTGTTTTGACTACAAGAGGAGAACCCTGGTGTGTAACATTCATACCATTTGCAATATTATTGTATTATTTTACTTTGCGTGAATAACACTATTACTGTTCTTGAATTAGGATTCTTTGCCCTTAAAAAATTATTATTTCAACAAATAGCCTACACATCCAACTGTCCCGAATCAATTCTAACCTTATTTTTTTCTACCTTCACCCATTTTGTGATTGAACCCCTAAGTTAAATCACTGTTTAGGTCCTCAAATAGCTTCTAATTTGAAAGTCACCATACTAAATAATCTTTTCCATGGAGAATAGAACTAAAATGTTACATAAATGGATTTGCTAGTGAAGCCGTCCGGTGATCTTTTGCGTCAAATCTCACCCGTGTTTAGGGAACTATTTTTGAATACTACTTTCAAAAAAAGTCAATAATCACAAAATAAAGGCGAATGACTAGTATATTTGAGCTTTTCATTATTGTAGAAACCTATCGGGCGTAGAATCGAAATATTATATACTTTTGTTTGGGTTTATGTTAGGAACTTTTTGATGTAATTATGAATAAGCATGCAGAAGTGAAATTACTTATACTAGTCACAAATTCTATTATTCGGTATCTAGGACTTGTTAATATTATTTATTGATGGAGGCAGGGAGGGAATAGACATAACTCAAGGGTAGAGTCAGGGCGGAACCACGATTTAATCTACTCACAATTATAACATGAATCGGGTTAAAAATAAATTGAAGGGTGGGCTAAAATTTTACATATAAAACAAAATTGAAGGTAACCTTTGGTGATTAATGACAAGCTACTCCACCTGAGCTATGGCCCACCAGAGGCCCTCTATGGTTCCACCCTTGGGTAGAGTATTATCTTGATGTGGTGAGTCATCAATTTAGCCTTCATTATTCCTAACCCTACAAGGAAGATGAAGGGTGTAAAATCGAATTAAAACTATTTAGGATTTATACCGAATAAATAGGTAAGAGTTTAGCTCGACAATGAGATGCTTTTGTGTACTGATTTGTTGCTAAGCATAGAATAGTATTAGCCTACCTTAGAATTGAAATACGGTTAAATAGAAAAAAAAAAGACTGATTAAAAGATAAGTATTGAACCCGAATGCCTCGGGAAACCAGGGTAAAAAAAGTCGCTCTTGAATAACAGGAAATTCTTTGTTTTATTACCAGCAATGCGCGTTCGAATCGCGGGAGTGACTACTGAGTATTGAGAGGTCCCTCCCCCTCAACCGAGCTACAGCTAGAGCATGCGAGCTTTTTCCATTCTACACCCATTCGGGACTGGAGCCACTGAACATCAACCCCATCCTGCAGAAGAAAAGAAAGAAGAAACGGAGCAGAAGGAGGAGCAGAAGGGTTTCTTTTTACAGATCAAGCTATGAGAGCCTATTAATCAAATTAAGACACAACGCTTTACTTTACTCTATGAAAGTTTAAGGGAGTGTGACTCATTCATCCCCTGGTGTACCAAGAAGCACAGAAAAAAAACAGCATATTAAGGAATATAGCTACTATGAACTAGTTGTGGGTAGGAATGCGGATATACCTTCACCCTCTATACCAGCCAATGACTATGTCCCCCTGGACAAGGAATTTTGGCCAGACTAAGCCATCTTTCGCTAGCCTCGGCCAAAAGACTGACGATGAATATTTCTGGCCGAGAGCTAGACAAGGTTACAAGGAGACTGACAAGAGCAGGTCGGACTGTGATCAAGAGACCGCATATAGCCTGTTGCCTACTTTCCAGGAGTTACTGAGCCTGGAATATCTTCTTCGAATGGAACTCGCAATCTAGTCATGGTTTCGGATTCTTCAATGCACCCTCCTTGCGTGCTGGTGGTCCCGCCTAATTCAACATCTCAATCCCGCTTTTTTTGACTCCCTTTCACGAACCTCAACATCTTTCTGTCGATCATAGGAAACTGGACCACGATCCTCATTCTCATTTTACTAGATGATTTGGGTCTATGTCAATTAAAAGAACGAAAGGGTATTCCAAAGTCTTATCCAGGCCCTGGAAATTCGTGGATTTTCAAAAAGAAAACTTTTTTGGAACGAATATCCAAAAAAGGATAAGATAAATCCTTAAGGAAAGGAGTCAAACAGTTTTTTGGGGTAGAGGGACTCGAACCCTCACGATTTCTAAAGTCGGCGGATTTTCCTCTTACTATAAATTTCATTGTTGTCGGTATTGACATGTAGAATGGGACTATATTTTTATTCTTGTCCAATTAATCAGTTCTTCAAAAGATCTATCAGATTATGGAGTAAATGATTTGATCAATAAATATGCAATTTTTTATTCAATGTGAAATCGATTCACAAAAATTCGTCCATTTTGAATATAAAAAAAGGGATACAGATTTTGGTCGTTATTAATCATTTGATATATATATATATATATATATATATATATATATATATATATATATATATATATATATTATGAGTAATGAGAAATGAGAGAGAAAGAGAGAGAAAGTGAGAACCTCCACCTCCACCAACTCCACCCTCCCCCCCCCCCCTCCTCCGCCACCACCTCCACCCCCGTCACCACCTCCATCCCAAACAACTCACCAGCATTCCCTCCATCATCCCCTCCAAACTAACTACTTGAAACCTCCACTCTTCAACAACTCCATCTCCATCAATCACCCAAACCATGTCAACACAAAAACTGGGCAATACAACCAAGCTTCCACCTCAAATCAAAACCCTGCTCAACAAGTATCTTCCCCACACAAACCAAACAACCTCCACCCTTTCCGGTACTCAAATGTGCAAATCTCAGGTAGAAGAAACCAACCTCATGCCAACTCAACTCACCACCCATATAGAGAGGAGCCCATGGCTGGTGGCTGGATACCTGTGCAAACAAAACACAAACACCATGAGCCTAAGAATCAAAACAGATATCAGACCTCCCACCCTCCCATTACTCTATTCATAGACAATCTTCCGGATGAAGCAAATATCTCATGGTTGGCTAGACTATTCTCAAGATACAGCAAGATTCAAAGCTCCTATATCCCTCAGAAAAGAAGCCAGAAAAGTGGAAACAGATTTGGTTTTATACGTTTTGAAAGTTATTCTGCAGCAGAAAATGCCATTTCTAGGACCAATGGATTATGGGTAGATGATAAAAGGCTGCTAGTGAAATACGCTGATTTTGACAAAAACAGAGCTCCTAATGCTCAACCCATAACCAATGGAAAATATGAAGGCATGAACAAGCAACCAGCTGGATATCTAGGAAGATCCACCTATCAAAGCATTGAGACAACATATAACAACCCACACCCGGAAGATCGAATGGAGGCTAGAAGTTATGCCCAAGCCTTAACCCAAACCCAACACCAAACCCAAAAGAGAACTTTGACCAGTATGGATAAGACCAAATCTGTCAAACTAAAACTTACAGGGCTAGAATGGCAAGGTAGGAGTGCCTTAGCCATCCGGAACATCAGAGTTCCTCTTCAAAAGATCCGTCAGGACTTCTCAAAAATGGGATTGCACGACATCACTATAAAAGCCACAGGAGTGAGGCATCTGCTACTCATATTTCCATCTACCACTGACAGAGACAACTTCATCAGCCATGAAGGGCACACTAAATGGTTCAGCAAAGTACAGGAATGGTCTGGTCAGACAGCTAGTCTTGAGAGGCTAATATGGCTGGAATGCAAAGGAATGCCCCTCAACTCTTGGTCAGGAGAAAACTTCTTTTCAATTGGTAGTCTTTGGGGAGAACCATTAATGATGGGAGAGGAAACCATTAAAGAAGAAAACTATTTTATTGGAAGGGTCTTAATAGCAACCACTCATCCAGGGATCATTCGTGAATACATTAAAGGGCAATATGGAGGGAAAACATGCGACATTTATGTGGAAGAGCTTTGGGCCCCAGTTTTGGTGATCATCAGTGATGAGGATAGGAGTATGATCAGAAGTGGTCCTGACCAATCCCTACTGGGTAATGTTGTAAGATTGAAAGAAATCATGGGAGACTAGGAACCGATCTAGCCTTGAAAGGGATGGTTGGTTTTGGAAGTTGGACCAAGTGAAGAGCCTTCCATGTAGAGGTAGGTCAATGCACCCCATATAATTTATGAAGTTTTGAAAGTCCCTCATACTTCTGGTATTTCCCATATTAATCCCTCTTCTTTGATCCAAAGCAGAGACCTCATTGAAATCCCCTCCAATGCACCATGGTATCATAGATGTCCTCCTGATAGCAATGAGTTCCTCCCAAAGCTGTCTTCTGGAAACTGCATCATTTGGAGCATAAACATTGACAAGAATGCATTCAAATTGATTAAATAGAAAACCCTGAGATAGGATATAATGTTTGTTGGTAGAATGGCCAGTAAGCCTGAAGTTGGCAGGATTCCACATGGTGATCATGATTCCCCCCGAAGCCCCTTCTGATTCCATGACTAGCATCTCCATCCTTGAGAAACTCCATATTCTACTGGCAGCCCAATGATCTAAAGAGTGTAACTTTGATTCTTGGATCAACCTTCATCGCTCTGATTCCTAAACTTCCAGGGGGGCAAATGACTTCAAAGCTTTCAGACCCATCAGCTTGATAGGCTGCATCTACAAAATACTAGCCAAAGTGTTAGCAACCAGGCTTAAACCTCTAATGCCCTCAATCATAGGGGATTCTCAGGCTGGATTTATGGGAGGAAGACACATCCTCGATGCTATCCTTATTGCTCATGAAACGATTCACTGGTGGAAATTCTCTTATATCCCAGGTATCATCCTCAAATTGGACTTTGAAAAAGCATTTGATAGTGTCAATTGGAGGTTTCTTATCAACATGCTAAACAACTTTGGTTTTGGTCCCAAATGGAATTCCTGGATTGAATCATGCATAACATCTACCTCAATCTCTATTCTGGTTAATGGTTCCCCCAGTAGGCAATTCAAACCCTCTAAAGGCTTACGGCAAGGTGATCCCTTATCCCCTTTTCTGTTCGACATTGTGGCTGAAGCCTTAAACATTCTATTCTGTAGAGCAATTACAGTTGGCCTAATCCATGGGGTCAAGGTAGGATCAAATGGAGAAATCATCTCGCACCTCCAATTTGCAAATGATACGATCATTTTTGTGAACCACAATCTGGAAGAGCTAAAAACTATCAAAAGGATCCTTAGGTGCTTCAACCTACTGTCGGGACTTAAGGTCAACTTCCACAAATCTTCCCTTTCGGGCCGTTTGGATGGGGTATTATTTTCAGGGGGATAATTTTTGGAGGGGGTATAAGATAAGAGGGGGTATTATTTTTGGAGGGATGGCCCACATTGATGTGATATTTATAGAGGGGTATAAAAAAGTAGATGGTTTGGATGAGGGATTAAAGAATGGGATAAAGGGGGATAAAGGGGGATAAGAGTGGGTGGATAAGGAAGAAAACTGGTGGTCGTTTGGATGGGGGAAAAAAGAAGGGGGATAATTTTTGGAGAGGGTAAAAGGATCGACGTGACATGTTTAGCATGGTTTGAGAGCAAAAAATACAGGGGGATAATTTTTCACCCCTCCAAAAATAATCTCCCGGAGGGGGATAAAGGGGGATAATTTTTGGGCCGGTTCCCCCCGGCCCAAAAATTATCCTAGAGGGGAGGGAAAAAGAGGGGAGGGGGTATTATTCTTGGATAATACCCCTTCTTCCTCATTATAAATACAAAATAACCTTATCCCCTATTTTATCCTCCATCAAAATCAAGTACTATTTTATCTCCCTTTTTTAATACTTCATCCAAACTATCTACTTTTTATTACCCCCTTTATAAATATCACATCAATGTGGGTCAACCCTTTAAAAATAATACCCCATCTTATCTTATCCCCCTCAATAACTTATCTCCCTAAAAATAGGGTCCATTTGGACTGCGGTATTTATTGTGGTATTTATTGAAATTTTTTTCGTCCTTATTTGAATTTTTTTTGTAATTTTTTGTTTTTCATCAATTTTTTTTGATTTATTGATTCATCTCGACAAGAGCTTTCAGAAAAGCTATCAATCATCGGCTAAATTTCAAAAAAGTTCAGAAAAGACAAAAATAAATAAAAAATAGAGTTTTTTGTACTTATTCGTCGTCTTTAGTGACTTTTTTTTAACTTTTGGACATAATTTTATCAAGAGTGCTACATACACATCACTTTTACACATCACTTAAAACTACGTCGTTTTATGTTGAGAAAGACCCAAATATATTTTGAGCGATATGGGTCAAATACAAATACGGTTTTTTCTTAACACAAAACGACGTAATTTTAAGTGATGTGTAAAAATAATGTGTAAAAGTGATTTGTGTGTATCATTTTTGTAATACACTCATTAGATTCCTTTCATAAAGACGGACTAATAAAATACAAAATATTGAGATTTAAACAACAAATGCAAAAAAAATAAATAAAGACAAAAATAACAAATAAATAAAAACTATAGCCTAAATGGGGCCTATAATCCCTTATCCAATCGGCCCCTCAAATGACTATTTTGCCCTTGTACAGTATTAAACTTTATTATGTATTAAATAAAGTATATAAATACAAAATTGAATATATATGATTACTATTGGATAATTTGAAATATTAATTAATTGAGAAATTTATTAATGTATTGTGGAGTTTGGAATCCACTCTGGACTTCTCGGGTTGACGAATCGGATCTTCTCGAATGATTTGCAAAACACTCAACACTAAGTTAGTGCACACCGGGGGGTTGGATCTCCGGTAGGCACTCCGACAATCAAGTTAGCCTTCTAAAAAGAATGAAAGTAACTTGAAAGTGAGTTCTTAGCCCGAGTATGCCTGTACCTGTAGTAGGAGTGCCGCTGGGGTATTTATAGAGTAGGAATCCAACCGTTGCCGGTATATTCGGCCCAGTATGTAGGACGTGGTCCGAAGACTGCGGGGATACCGCCACGTGTTCCACGTTCGCGTGGATCGGAAGGGTGACTTGCACGTTCCCCCACAAAGCGGAGAACGTGTGTTCGTGTCTATAGGAACTGAGTTACAGGGCGTCTCTTAGACGTCCTGGTCAAGAAACCGCCAAAGGGGATTCCCTGGCCGAGTGGCGATTGCCGAGCATTGAGCGGCCGAAGATCGGTGCGGATTGTGATTCCACCGTTCGTGAAGGCCGAGCTCCAAACTCGTTCGGAACGGCCGAGCAAAGGCTCCGGCCGATAGGTTGTCCGGCCCAATCCCAGGATAATTACTGGTAAGTTTGGGCTTCGTCGAGCCCCTGAATATGATGCGGCTGATCATGGGCCGGGGGCCCATTAATAATTATGTCGGCCTACTACATGTATTATATTCAATAACCATTAATCAAAATATTCCGAACTAACGGTTAATCCTGAAATACTTTTTTTAGTAAACAATAAATTTTTTGTATTTTTTTAGAATAAAATTTGAAAAACACAACTAAAAGGGATTTAAATGAGCGGTGTCGGTCATTTTTCTCAAAAATTGGGTCTATTAGGGCATGTAATGAATGTGAACATTTTTGAATAATTTAAGAGTTTTTTTAACTTTGTTTTATCAATTAACAAAAAAGAGAAAAATAACAACAAAATATAAATTAATAAATATCTTAACATAATTTAAAATTTTTTTATCAAAATATTTCGAGTTCACGGTTATTCCTAAAATAATTTTTTAAGTAAACAGTAAATTTTTAGTATTTTTTGGAGAATAAAATTTGAAAAGCACGACTAAAAGAGATTCAAATGAGCGGTGTCGGTCACTTTTTTTTCCTCCAAAGTTAAGCCCATTAGGACATGTGATGAGTGTGAATATTTTTGAATAATTTAAGGGTTTTTTAACTTTGTTTTACCAATTAACAAAAAAAAAAAGAAAAATAACAACAAAATATAAATCAACAATAAAAAATTTAGTTAAAAAGAGAAAAATATAATTTAGCTCGCGTAAACTTAGTTAACAATAAAAAAGAGAAAAATAAAAAAATTTAGTTAACAATAAAAAAGAGAAAAATATAATTTTGGGAGGGGGTGAAAATTTTAGAGGGGGTAATAATTTTTGGAGGGGGTAATAATTTTTGGAGGGGGACTTTTTGCCATCCAAACCATGCCAAAACCCCTAATAAGGGGTGATAATTTTTGGAGGGGGTAATAATTTTTGGAGGGGGCCTTTTTGCCATCCAAACCATGCCAAAACCCCTAATAAGGGGTGATAATTTTTGGAGGGGGGCTTTCCCCCCATCCAAACGACCCCTTTGTGGTATTGGGTTAAATGAAGATCAAGTCAGATTCATCTCTGACTCTGTGGGCTGTAAACTTGACAAACTACCCATCTCATATCTAGGAATGCCACTGGGTATCAGTCCTAGAAGGCTACAAACCTGGGCTCTAGTTGTGGATAGAGCCAGATTAAAACTAGCCAATTGGAAAAAAGGTCTTCTGTCCCAAGCAGGACGTCTTACTCTCATCAAATCCACTCTTTCTAACCTGCCTATCTACTTCATGTCACTATTTAAGATCCCAAAGGCAATAGAAAACACCCTAGAAAAATTACAAAGAAACTTCTTATGGGGGGATACCGAAGAGAAGAAAATGATTCATTATTTGAACTGGCATTCCATTCGGAGAAGCAAGCAATTTGGAGGTTTAGGCATAAAAAGTCTTGTAACCTGGCACTTCTAACCAAATGGTGGTGGAGATTCAATCAAGAACCAAAGGCCCTCTGGGTTAGACTAATCTGTAAAAAGTATAGTCTAGAACCATCCAATTGGCTACCCTCCAAACCTTCAAATAACAGAACCTCACAAATTTGGAAAGATATATGCTCTGTAGGAGATTCCAGATCTCCAGGGGATCACTCCATCTCTCTAATTCAAGGCTTTATAGTGCAAGTCAACTCAGGGAATCAGACGAAATTCTGGGATCATCTCTGGTTTGGGGATTTACCAATTAAGAATCAATTTCAAAGGCTGTTCTCAGTTTCCACACAGAAAGATGAGGTGATATCCAAGTGTTTAACGAATGGAGCTTGGGATCTGAAATTCAGGAGATCACTATTTGAATGGGAGAAGGAACTACCATCAAGTCTACACCTCAGGGTCAGAGTTCCTAATGTCAATTCCAATAACGATTGTCTGATATGGTCTTGGAGCTCCAACCAATCTTTTTCTGTAAACTCGGCGTACTCTAAATGGGAAGGGGCTCAGTTTTCCCCAAAGGAACAATTAAATAAAATCTGGAGAGGCATCAACCCACCCAAAGTGGAATTATTCATGTGGCTAGCTTATCAAAATGCTATTGGGGTTAAGACTGTCCTACAAAATAGAGGAATCATAGAGGCTGGATCAGGAAACCTTACTTGTAAATTCTGCAATTCTGTTGATGAATCCACAGCTCACCTGCTACTGCACTGCACTTACTCTTGGACCGTTTGGAACTGCATCTTAGAATGGTGGAACATATATATATCATGGGCCATCCCCCAAGACCTGGAAGTTCTGTTGGCCGGCAACCCAGGAGCCAAATTCACCAAGAGAAAGTCCATCTTCTGGGCAACAACTGTGTATGCAACGGCCTGGTCGCTATGGATTGCCAGAAACCAAATGGTCTTCAGAGGAGTGAAGGTTCAACCCAGCCACCTCGCGGAAATCAGCAAAATTAGAATCGCAACCTGGGGAAAGATCAAACTAGGATTAAATCAGTATTCAATTGTAGAAATTGTTAGATGTTTTCAGGGAGTTCTTCGGTGAAGTTAGTTAGTCGAATGGCTTTGTAAACTCTCAGTTGGGTTTCCACGGTTGCTGTCCTTGATAGCAACCTGGGCCCTCTTTTTTTAATATACAATATGTTCTTATCAAAAAAAAAATCATTTGATATAGTATTTCAGTACGTATGTGTATGTCCATAGAGTTATCTTTCATCTTTTCGTAAGTTTCGATGGAAGGATTCCTCTACCAACGCAGTCAACTCCATTTGTTAGAACAGCTTCCATTGAGTCTCTGCACCTATCCTTTTTTTTCGCTTTCTGAATCTTTCTTTTCTCGGTGGTAAGGTATGAGGGGTTTGGCCTTTCGAGCTGCCTTGAAGAATAGCAAGGTTCTCTGCCTTTATGTTGTGGAAGCGAGGGATCCGTTCCCAATTCGAAAGGGAATCCACTCTTCAGTATGTAGGGGAGTCATTCCTTCTTGCCAGTCTTCCTACGGTATTCAACCAAGAAAGCATGGGACACAAGCACGAAGAGAGTCAGGGATAATATAGCACTTACTGCGCCCATGTCCCTACGACCTCAAAGCAAGGTTGCGAAGCAACACATGGAGATAGAAAGACGTTCCAGAAAACCTGAGAAACCATCCAGTCATTCAGAAATGAATGCAACCGCCCTCATAGAGGATGGATCATGAATGGATATATTGTCCACATAGAAGGATCTTGAAGGTGCCAAGTCCCTCACAACAATGCTCTTGTGATCACGTTAAAGCTCAACAAGTTCAACACGAAGAGAACCCTAGTCAGCCAGGGGGTTCAACTGAGATCCCATATTTTGGGGCATTCAAAAAGATAGGATTAATAGCCTGATTAAAATTGACCAAACTATGTATGAACTGGCCCTCAAGAATTAATAGCCTGTGAAAAGTTTCGAATCTGAAACTCAGAATAAAACAAATCACAAACCAACAATCAAGGGTACTTTTGTCTTTTGGCACGTATAATTAGCTACCTAATGGAACCAGCAATTGGATTGTGATATTACCATTTCCATAAGTGATACAAAACAGAAAATTTTCTTTGATGACAGATTTTGAGAATCTGACGAAGTGGATGGCTCAACTGGATAATAAAGTAAACTAAGCATATGGAAGACTGGATGTCACTGTTATATATTGTTGAGTAATCACAAAGCATTAAAAATATCTCTAAATTGGAGAGTGGAAGCAAGTCACTGTTGCAACCTAACATTATGTACAAACATAGCTGTCAAATATCATAGAGAGAATCCTTTAAGCAATATTTGTTAAGATTGTATTAAATATGTGTTGACAGTGCATTATTTGATAAAAAAAATATTAAAAGTGAGATCCAAAATTGCATATTAGAAATTTGTTAGTGAGAGAACAACTGAGCACTACATGACAAGTGTTGAGGTGTCTTTTGTGTGTCACTTAAAGTAAGGGGAAAAAGGGAAGAAAAAAAGCATTAAAATACTTGGTATTTTTATTTAGTTTCCCTCTCAGCCTCTTTCCCTAAAAATAAGGCTGTTTCCCTCCCTCCCTCCCTCTATAAGGAGATATGGAGCAACAAAAGATACGAATTACATAAAATGGTCAAAATCTGACACTAAAAATGACACAATGATTAAAAAATAAGCTAACAGTGAAATTTTTCTATACAAAAAAAAAAAACTGATCAATTTTTTGTCCTCGACAAAGTTCAGTTTTTATATAGAAAAATTGAGCAGCAAAACTTTTTTTGTATATAAATTTAGAAAAAAATCTAAAAGCACAATATTCCTTATACACAGATATAGACACAAATATATCTTAAATCGTCCGATGCACATAGAGTCGTATTATTTTATAAGACCCCACGTGAATCAAACGATTACGAACACATCTGTCTTCGAATCTATATATGAAGGTTGTGTGTAAACTTCTTGATAAATAAAACTGTGATATAAGTTTTGTCTCATACAAAAAATATCAATTGGTTGGGCACATGATTGTTGCATTTGGGAAGAGGAAGAATCAGCATGTAAACACACACACACACAGTTTGTAGAGGTGAAAAACCTATGCGGATTTTCTGTTGTACTTGGTCCACGAAGAGAAAAATAAACACCAACCAGAAATGAAAGTTAACAAAAACCCATTAAATAGCCCTCAAAAGGAGGAACAACTTATGGCTGCTTCTACATGTTCTTCCAGACCTCACATAGTTCTCTTTCCATTCATGTCCAAAGGACACACCATCCCAATTCTCGACCTCGCTCGACTCCTCCTCCACCGCAACACAACCATCAGCGTTTTCACCACCCCAGCAAACAAGCCCTTCATATCCGACTCTCTCTCGGACATGAATGCCTCCATTGTGCAGTTTCCTTTTCCACTGAACATTGACGGAGTACCTGTCGGAGTAGAGAGCACCAACAAGCTCCCTTCCATGTCCCTCTTTCTCCCTTTCGCCAATGCCACAAAACTCATGCAACCCAACTTCGAACAAGCGCTTCAGACTCTCCCTTGTATCACTTGTGTGATAGGTGCGACATGCGTTATAGATGTGAAAAAGCCCCCTTGTTTCTATCATAGAATAGCAGGTTTCTCCCAGTAAAGGTGGCCTTTTTAATAATTGTGGCAGATGTTGAGATGAATTTTATAGCAAGATAGCGAACACTAAGGAGAAAGATATGAACTTAGCTTTTGGCGGTGTACTCTGCCTCCCTCCTTAGCTGAAGAGAGAAGTCATAGCTAACATCATTGTCGTCCCAATCATCTTCCCATTTCTGCATTATTTCTTTTGACTGTGTCTCATTCCACTCTATTGTACCATTGAAATATAGCAATCAAGTAAGAGACAAAACATGCATACATTAAACAGAATGAGCATAATGGAAAATCCTATAGCAGTGAATGGGAAGAACAAAATGTTACACCTGATGGACAAAGAACAATGATCAAGAGCAATAATAAGTGCATGTGCCAGGACACATTTCTAGAATATTGTTTGGTAGTCAAACGTGTCGTACACCCATCCTGTTGAGATGGATAAGTTCGGGAAGCAGCCAAATTCATGTTGAGAGGTGACATGGTTACAATTCCGTTTGTCAGACAGTCCTACACCCATCATGTTGAGATTAAGTTCGGGAAACAGATAAGTTCGAGGGTACAGTTAATTTCAATCAACTCAGAACATTTAAATACAACAAAACGTTAGTAGGTGAACGTAAAGGCAGTGCCAAACACTAATAGGATGAAAACAACATAGGACGAGCTACCTAAATGTCATCCTTCCAGCCTTCCATTCCCTTTGCAATGTTGTCGCGAAATTTAAGCCCGCTGTGGTTCTCTTCCGTTTCACATAACAAACTATCAAATCTCTCCAGTGATAGACCACTATACATCCCCTAAAAGAAAAAAAAAAAAAAATTATTCAGGTGCAACCTTCTTCAGCTACTTTACCAACCCCTTAGTTTTGAGCTTTATTAGAAACAAAGAAGCATACCCAACCTTAGATTATAGAAACGCTTCAATTTTCTTAGCTAATGTATGTCCTTAGAAATCCAATTGGTCAAAGAATCAAAAAGGCTTCTATAGAGATTTGAAGAACTGCTAAGAATTAACTTGACAAAGCAAGAAGAACTGAACAAAAGGAGAAGTCTCCCGTCTATCACTATATACTAAATACGGTCTACTAGAGAATGGAAACACCTAATGGTAACCCAAATAAAATAGCAGGCTAAAAAGCCAATTTGAGTAGTCTATGAGAGTAACTAAACTTCATGAACTTTGGAAAGAACCCCATGGTTGACAATCATTGTGGCCAATTTAAAGACTCCACAATGGGAGAAGCTACATTAACTTAGCTATTGAGTATGTCATAGACTCATAGTAATAACTTAGCTATTGCTTGCACTATACCGAACTGTTGATTTTCAGACTTATTCTCCCCTATACTCGTTACCCTGAAGAGATAGTGGCTCTAAGTGAACAGAAGCTTTAGAAATCAATACTATTGCGTATTGTAAATGGGAGGTCAATTGAATAAAACAAACTCGGCAATGATACACACGAGTGCACACACATTGGGCATTATTTGACTGGTGCAGATACTCTGGAAGCATTTTTCTTAATAAGAGTCAACTAAAAAGTCAAATAACAATCGACATATAACCCTCCTTTACCCGAAAACTTCCAGAAAAAAATCAAAGCACAAAGAGTATAACCCAATAGCACACACAAATGAAACCAAGCACACATCAGGATCTATAATTCTTGAAACTACATAACAAAGTACTGCATTTAGCAAACTACGGCAAAGAAAGAGAAGTCAAAACTACCTTCATTAATCTCGAACTCCTAAAAATTGTCATCCTCTTCAAGCAAATTTACTCTCGGTCTTCATTCGGTGCCTTGGGTTCTTTTCCATCTTAAATTTTAACAGCAAATAACTCCTACAGGGAATCATCCAAAAGAAATTAATTAATTAACTCTGAATCTTAAAATATAGGTCACCCATAATCTCCAAAGCGAACCATCAGAAGCAATAAGAAAATCAAATCCACAAAATTCAACCTCCATAAACCCTAAATCATAGAATCCACGACACTAAATAGTTTCGTAGTGAGATAGTTCGATTAATCCAAAACTGTTTATGTGTTCATAGATTATGTAATGATAAATTAGAGATATCTGCACGAAACCAGAAATTGAGAAGGTACTTACGATTCAGAACTCAGAGAGCTCTCCCCTCTTTTACTTTCATGTCAAATTTGAATCTTGACGGTTAAATACAAAAAAAATTGTTTTGTAATTTTTGAGCGTTGGCTGGACAATTTTTTCCCCTTGTATTTCTCCAAGCCGAGGGCATAAAAATAATCAATAAATCTCCTAACACATCAAGTTGTATATCAAATAATACATTATATTTACATGACATGTTATTTTAAGTATAAAATATTAAAACATGTCCATAAATTTTAATTTATGTTCAAATTAGTAAATACCGCATAGATATGATATATAACTTAATATACAAAGCGATGCATTACTCAAAATAATAAAGCACATGAAGGAATGAAAATTGTTACAATTTTTTTAGTATAATTTACCTTAACGGTCCCTGTACTTGCCCAAATATCTCACTATGGTTCATGTGCATTTAATTTACTCGATTTTGTCTCTATACTTTTGATTTTGTGTCACATGAGTCCAATCGCTAACGGTCAAGGATTATTTTGGACGAAAAATTATCGTGTGACCCATTAAAAGGGTACTTTTGATTTTGTGTCACATGAGTCCAATCGCTAACGGTCAAGGATTATTTTGGACGAAAAATTATCGTGTGACCCGTTAAAAGGGTAAATTGGTACAATACTAGGGTGGGGCCCACCCAGGAATGATGTGGCAATCCCTCTCGCTGAGCTAGCTTTCTCTCTCTCTTACACCCTTCTCCCTCCCCTCTCAATCTCTCTCGCGCATATTTATTTTATAATTTTTGTATTTATTTATTTATTTTTGCTTCTATTGAATTCTTTAATAGGCATAAATTTTTATTTTTTAAAAATATCTCATCGAGACAAATCAATAATCAGACAATATTATTAATTCACCTCTATTTTTTTTATTTAATTCTTTTTTGCATTTACTGAATTTTTTTAGTTTTTGGACATAAATTTTTACTTTTGCAAAATATCTCATCAAGATGAACCCAATAACCGGACAACATTTTCAGTTTTTTTTTTTGCATTTACTAAATATTTTTAATTTTTGGACATAGATTTTTATTTTTGTAAAATATCTCGTCGAGACGAACCAGTAATCGGATAATATTATTAATTTCTCTCTATTTTTTTATTGATTAAATTCTTTTTTGAAGTTATTGAATTTTTTTAATTTTTGGACGTAAATTTTTACTTTTGTAAAATATCTCGTCTAGACGAACCAATAATTGGACAATATTACTAATTCGTCTCAACTTTTTTATTTATTCAATTTTTTTTGCATTTATTGAATTTTTTAAATTTTTGGACATAGATTTTTAATTTTTAAAAATATTTCATCGAGATGAACCCTTAATCAAAAAATATTTTGATTCATCTTGATGAGATATTTTAAAAAATAAAAATTATGTCAAAAAACTAAAAATTTTCATAAAAGACAAAAAATAAACCGAAACAGACATTGTTTAGACTTATTTTTTTCCTTTAGCGATTTTTTAATTTTTAGATATAATTTTTAATTTTTTAAAAATATTTTGTCGAGAAGAATTAATAATCAGATAATATTATTAGTTCATCTTGATGAGATATTTTTAAAAGGTAAAAAAATCTCGTAAATGAAAAAATATTATCTGATTATTAGTAAAATATTATTAGTTCGTCTCGAGAAGAGATTTTTAAAAATTAAAAAGCTATGTGCAAGAATTTAAAAAATTGTAAATGCAAAAAAAATAAAAAATATAAAAATAAAAAAATAAAAAATTGAGCCGAATTAATATATTTTCTAATTAATAAATACAAAAAATTGAGAGGAATTAATAATATTGTCTGATTATTGATTCGTCTCAACGAGATACTTTTAAAAAATAAAAATTTGTGTCAAAAATTTTAAAAAATAGTAAACGAAAAAGTAATTTAATAAATAAATAAAATTGAGATGAATTAATAATATTCTCTGATTATTAGTTCATCTCTATGAAATATTTAAAAAATAAAAACTTTTGTCCAAAAATTAAAAAAATTGCAAAAGCGAATTGAATAAATAAAAAATTGAGACGAATTAATAATATTGTTTGATTATTGATTCAAATCGAAGAGATATTTAAAAAAAATAAAAATTTATGTCTAAAAATTTTAAAAATTAGTAAATGCAAATAAATACAAAAAGAAAATTTAATTTAAAAATTAAAAATAAATGTGTGTGAGAGAGAGTGAGAGGGGAGGGGGAAGAGTGTAAGAGAAGAGAGAGAGGTTGACACATCATTCCTGGGTGGGTCCCACCCAAGTATTTTACCTATTTATCTGTTTTAATGGGTTCCAAGGTAACTTTTCGTTCAAAATAAACCCTAGCCGTTAACGGATGGACTTAAGTGGCACAAAATCAAAAGTATAAGAACAAAATCAAGTAAATTAAATACACAAAAACCAAAGTAAAATATTTGTGCAAATAAGATAAATTATCCTTTTTTTTAATGTTGGGTTTGTTTGGAAATAATGATTCGAACTTTTCATTGGGCAGAACTCAGCAGAACTTCTCTTGATTCGACATTTTTATCAAGAAAGAATCGACATCATCAATAAATCAATAAGCAAGCTACAATTGTCTTGTAAAATTGAACGACGAGTATTATTAAATGTACTTCAAGGTACAATAAGCTTGATCATATGGTTAAGAATATATGATCAACTTGTTTTTCCACAATAATACATTCCTTGACTAGCTATGTAAAATGAGTGTTCCGGATCATATTTCTAGATCAAGTTCCCCATTTGGCCTAACTAATTTTTTCGAATTTTTTTTTTGTCTCTATTCTTTTTTTTTTTTTTTTTGCATTTGTTGTTTTAGTCTCAATATTTTGTAGATTATTGGTCCGTCTTAGTGAAAGAATCTGAAAAGTATAAAATTATGTCTAAAAGTTAAAAAAATGTTACTAAAGACGACGAATAAACTCAAAAAATCTTATTTTTTTATTATTTTAATTTTTTCTGAATTTTTTTTAAATTTGGTTCATTATTTATAATTTTTCTAAAAGCTCTCGTCGAGATGAATCAATAATCTACAAAAAAAATTAATTAAAGACAAAAAATTACAAAAAAAAATTCACATAAGAATAAAAAAATAATCTAATAATCTAGTGAGTCCAAATGAAACATCCAGTAGGGCAACTGTCCTATGTCAGTATGTCCAGCTCCGTGGCTCCAATACTATTGAGGTCAAGAGCCCGAGGTTGTAATGCCTGTGTCCCTCATCACCATCTTAAAATCGACGAAACATGATTCCATGGCTTTTTTTTTTTTTAAGAAGTGCTACGGTATTAGAAAGTTTTTTCAAAAAAAAAATTCGAATTCAAAATCAATAGTTATAATTTATTTGAATTTGAAAACCTACACATTAAAGTAAATCTAGTCAATTTATTTTGAATTATGAAAAAAAATTTAAAAATTTTATAGGACCAAATTTTTTATTTTTTATTTTGATAGTTTCTCGAGTGAGCTAAAGTGTAAAGATTAGATTTTGTTAACTCTTACGGTCCATGTATTAGCGATTAAAATTATAGAAAGATATACAGTGGATATAATTAAAAATGGTTTGTTTGATTGTTTTTTATAAATAAATGTGGTAAATATGAATAGGTAGATAAAATTTTCATAATTAATAATGATATTTTTGTAATTAATAATGACATTGTGTAAATAGAAGAAGAAGAAGATATGAAAGGAAAACAAGATATAGATAAGAAAATAGGTGGGACAATTTTATTTCCACCAAGTGGATAAAATTAAGACCTCCAATATCATATTCAGAGTTCAAGAAATAAACAAACTCCGGATATAACAGCCAGAATTTTCATATGTAAAGTGATAATTTTATTTTCCTCATTTGACCTCTAACAAATAGACTCTTACGTTATACCGATGAGACTTCCTTTGCAAAAATCATTTTCCACATCATGTTTAGTTCTGAACAAGATTTTACGCAACTACTGCTCTATTACGTATTACAAGATAAATAATAATTTTCGGGCTCATTGACGGCTACAACATGATATGCCAATGAAATAAAAAAAATCATGTGCATTAAATTCACTTCTTAAGTCACGGTGGATACACCCAATTCAAATGCTCTGTTCAGTGTTCTATTTCACGATTCCATTATCATTCTTCGAATAGACATGAGAAAAGGTGCCGGGAAGTGGGAACACAAAAGATCAAGGGGGCATCTTTTTCGGCAGCCACATGAATTTTCCTGTGGACCACAAAACAGAGGCCTATTTGCATACGTTTCAATTTATATCCACCCATGTATACACTTCCTGCCAAGCATCAAATGTGCTTTCTTGTCATTCCTTATATTATCTCATTTGGTGGACACTAGGCTGCAAATGAGTCGAGTCGAGTTTTAGAGTGTTCGAATTCAATTCGTTAACTAAACGAGCTTAAAATTTGACTTCGAGTTCAATTTGTTCGTAAACAAACCGAGCCGAGTTAAACTAAGCTCATTTACTTAACAAGTCTCTTTGAACAAGTCGAGCCTCTAAAACGAGTTAAGTTTTTACGAGCTAAATTGAACTTTCGAGACTCAAGGTCAGCTCGTTTACGAAACAAGTATAAAACTTGAGCTCAAATTCATCTTGTTAACTAAACGAACCGAGTCTTACTAAGCCCTTACCAAGCCGAGCTCGCAAACAACTCGACTCATTTCCAACACTAGTGAACACTCGTAGTCAACTGGTAATTACTGGTCTTGAGAAGACCCCTTTAGTATAAAGATTGACTAACATCCACACTCTTTTAATTTTGAAAAACTCTACGAACACATTCTCTGGTGTGCACAAATCTAAATACAAATGTGTCTAGAACCGTCCAATGTACGTGAAACCCGATATCTGTGTCCAGATTTATACACGAAGGGTGTATTAGTAGACTTGCTCTTTAATTTTTGTTTTGAGCTAATACATACGAAACTATCTCAATTTTGATGACGCTCCTCACTGGTGAAATGTAAATTAATTTTTCCTACTAGTCGGTCCATTGACAATATATGGAGCTCTAAAAAAATCAGTCTCTCTTTACAGCAAAGCGGCCTTAGTGTATGTAGAAGACTGGATGTCACGGTTATTTGTTGTTGACTAATCACAACGCATTAAAAAAATCTCTAAAGTGGCAGCTACAACAAGTCACCGTTGCAGACTAACATTATAGCTGTGAAATATCTTTAGGCTATCCAACATCGACAGATAGGACCAAGGAGAACCATATCTTCTTTGTGCTTCTACGCAGAGAGGATCCTCCTTTAAGAAATAGGGGTTGAGATTGTATTAAATATGTCTTTTGTCCTCCACAAATTTGTTCTCTAGCTGACAATTGAGCAGCAACAACTGTGTACATAAATAAAGAAAAAATCTAGAAACGCATTCTTCCACAGACACATATTTTGCAATAATCCAATGCACATAGACTCATATTATTTTATAAGACCCCACGTGTATCAAACGGTTACAACCTTATAAGCACATCTGAATTCGGATTAAGGGTGTGTGTAAACTTGTTCATAAATAAAACTGTGATATAAGTTTTCTCATACAAAAAATATCAATAGGTTAGGCACATGATTGTTACAAAAAAGAAAAATCATTCGAAGAGAGAGAGGGAGGAGAGGGAAGGATGGGGGGGGGGCGGGTTGGCAAAATTAGATCAAGAATTGGAAAGGGTACCCAATGGAGGCACAATATGTTAAAATATCTACGAAAGTGACAAACAAGAAACAGGGTTAGGCTTCACTCAAAGCAATTAATAATGCGAGTGATGGCATCAAGAAGGCTAAACAAAAGACAAACCGAGAAAGAGATTGTACCGGTGTGAAGAGACTTATGTATATCTATTCTAATTGAGCCCAAAATCAATTAATTAATTGATACTGTAACACTTACGTGGAAGAATTTGCATCTAAACAGAGACAGATACAGAGAGAGTTTGTATAGGTGAAAAACCTACACGGATTTTTTGTTGTACCTGGTCCACAAGGAGACAAATAAATCCATCCAGAAATGACAGCTAGCAAAACCCATTAAATAGCACCCAAAGGGAGGAATAGCTTCTCAGGGGGAGAGAGAGAGATGGCTGCTGCTTCATGCTCTTCCCGACCTCACATAGTTCTCTTTCCATTCATGTCCAAAGGCCACACCATCCCAATTCTAGACCTCGCACGACTCCTCCTCCACCGCAACACAACCATCACCGTTTTCACCACCCCAGCTAACAAGTCATTCATCTCCGACTCTCTATTGGACACCGATGCCTCCATTGTCGAGCTTCCTTTCCCTCATAACATCGACGGAGTACCTGTCGGAATAGAGAGCACCGACAAGCTCCCTTCCATGTCCCTCTTCATCCCTTTCGCCAATGCCACAAAACTCATGCAACCCAACTTCGAACAAGCGCTTGCGAATCTCCCTTATGTCACTTGCATAATATCCGACGGTTTCTTAGGGTGGACCCAACAATCAGCGGCTAAATTTGGAATACCGCGCCTTGTCTTTTACGGCACAAGCTCCTACTCACAGGCCTTGTGCAGAGCCCTTATGGTGCACCGTCAACTTTCGGGACCGGAGTTAGACGATGAGCCGTTTGCCGTGATGAACTTCCCATGGGTCAAGCTCACAAGGAACGACTTTGACGAACCCTTCAATTTGCGTGAACCAAAGGGCCCTCACTTGGACTTCACTGTAGAGCAAGTCATCGCGGCCTCGAAAAGCTACGGTCAAGTTATCAACAGCTTCTACGAGCTTGAGGCATTATATGTAGAGTACTGGAAACGTGAGTCTGGGAACAAGGCGTGGAGTATAGGGCCCTTCTGCCTGGCAAAACTGCCAAAGACCGAACCTTTATCCGACCAGAAGCCCACTTGGCTACAGTGGCTCGACCAAAAACTAGCCCAGGGGAGTTATGTTCTCTACGTTGCGTTTGGGTCTCAAACGGAGATATCTTCTCAACAATTGCACGAACTAGCTGTTGGTTTGGAGGATTCAAAAGTCAACTTTTTGTGGGTGACGAGGAAGGCTGAATCGGAACTCGATGATGGGTTTGAAGAGAGAGTGAAGGAGAGAGGGTTGGTAGTGAGAGAATGGGTCGACCAGAGGGTGATTTTGGGACATGGGAGCGTTAAGGGATTTTTAAGTCATTGTGGATGGAACTCGGTTTTGGAGAGCCTATGTGCCAAGGTTCCGATTCTTGCTTGGCCGATGATGGCAGAGCAGCACCTGAATGCTCGGATGGTAGTGGAGGAGATCAAGGTGGGTGTGAGAGTTGAAACAAGCAATGGGTCGGTGAGGGGTTTTGTGAAGTCGGATGGTTTGAAGAAGATGGTGAGAGAGCTCATGGAGGGTGAGATGGGGAAGGAGGCAAGGAAGAAGGTGAAGGAACTAGGAGAGGCGGCCAAGAAAGCTGTAGAGGTGGGAGGCTCTTCTTGGCACGCCTTGAACCAGCTCATTGATGAGTTACAAGCACTAAGAAGTAACAGTTAGAAGCTCTGGGCTTACTACAGGGTACAGTTGAGGGCATCTAGTTTTCTTATCTTGATCTACCTTCATAATTCTAGGGAGTGGGTTTACAGTCCAGCTTTCAAGCTCTACTAAATAAAGCAGGCCTTCTAGTTAGAACATAAGGGTATTACCATTTGCATTATTCAGCTCTACTTCAGGTTTAATGTTGTATTTGATAGAGCCCTGGTCAAGTTTATTCAGATAAAGATTATCCATTTACCCCCTAGTTCAATACAAATAACTACTAGTGTCGCACGCTCTTAACATAGTTTTTAAAGGTTCCATGCTTTCACAGATTCCACTTGCTTCAACTTATTTAACAGATTCCACAGCTTTCATGATTGTTTTTTTAAAGAAGAGAATATAGTAAATATGAATAGATAGATTTCATAATTAATAATGACATTTTTATAATTAATAATAACATTTGCAAAAGTAGAATAGGATATGAAAGAGGATAAGATATGAATAGAAAAATATGTGGGATAATTTTATTTCCTCCGGGCGAATAAAATGTAAACCTCCGATATTATATCTGAGATCCAAGAAGTAAACAATACGACAACCAGAATTTTTATATGCGGAGTGATAATTTTATCTCTCTCTTTTGACTTTTAACACATACCCTTAGGTTTTTCCGATTAGACTTCCTTTGCAAAAATTATTTTCCACATCATGTTTAGTTCCAAACAAGATTTTACGCAACAACTGCTACATTACATATTACAAGATAAATAATAATTTTCGGGCTCATTGGCGGCTACAACATGATAATGCCAATGAAATAAAAAAATCATGTGCACTAAATTCACTTGTTAATTCACGGTGGATACACCCAATTCAAATGCTCTGTAAAAA